>JACCIB010000738.1:0-93545 GCA_018906965.1 Philotrypesis tridentata | reverse complement strand
ACTTTTTACGAATTTTTCTCGAATTTTTCCGAATTTTTCCGATTTTTTTCACCGCCGTAAAGCAGATTTTAAATTCTCGCAGGGTTGCCACTACAAAATTTAAAACAAAAAATGTCATTTTGAATAAGCAGCTTCTTCAACTGGACTCTGAATAAGCAGCTTCTTCAACCGGACTCTGAATAAGCAGCTTCTTCAACCGGACTCTGAATAAGCAGCTTCTTCAAGCGGACTCTGAATAAGCAGCTTTTCCAACCGGACTCTGAATAAGCAGCTTTTTCAACCGGACTCTGAATAAGCAGCCTTTTAATCTCAGCCGTCGATATAAAAAAAACTGTGCAATGGTTAAAAAAGTATTACAAGAAAAGAAAAAAAGAAAACTTAAAATAATTTGCCCAAAGCTTGAACAGTCGCTCAAATCAGCAATATGTATTGTTATGTAGGGAGGGTTGCTCTTGGAGTGAGACGGCCAAGTTGGAGTAATAGGTTTTTATTTGCAAGCTTTAGGTGCAAGTTTGCACTTTGTGCGTGAGGGCGCACCGGCTCTCGCGCTCCCGCGCGAGGTGCTTTCTCAGTACCACCGGCGATCACCTGAGCCTAGAGCTGGTACGTGACACGTCCAGCGGCGCGAGGGGCAGCGTCCTCGCACCCCCAAAAAAACGGGCGAATTTATGTGTGTCTGTGTGTGTGTGTGGGATGCCAGCGAGCGTAGCTCGCGCGCGTATTTCGCGCGTTGTATGTGTATAGTGTACTTTTGTGTATGTATGTGTGTGTGCCTCTCGAGCAGCCGCTGCTGCTTTACAAGTTGCACAGAGCAGGCTGTACATTTGTATTTTTTTGTTTGTTTGCGTATGCTTGACGCACTTATGCTTTATTATTATTGATATACAGACATAACAATGAAGTTAAGAATCAAATATTATTAAAATTACATGGAGATCTTATAACATATACGCGTTTATCTAAATATAATGCTGAAAAAAACATCGTTAATGTTAAGTATAAAAATTTCACATATAGATAGCGTTAATATTATATTTAGATTTAACAATTATTGTTCTTAATCTATCCGTGTCCTTTCGATAGGACACGCATCTTGGCTTTCTTGGGTTTTTCTTTTTAATTTCCATCGAGTTTATTCTAGAGGCTCGCTATGCGTTGATCACAACGAACCTTGCTTCGCTGCACGTGCACCGTAAGCGCTCGCGTAAGCGCGCTTGTTCCTTATCGCCCTTTGTTTTAGTTAGCGCATCCGGTGGCGACGCTCGATCGCTCTTCGCCGATCGCATTCTGGAGTGCCATAATTATTCTTTACTCGCGCTGCTCGTCAGTGCACTGTGGTTGGCCCTTCGAGCCACACCTCCGCGCAGCTCTTTCACGCGATTTTCGCACCTTTCCGCGACTTTCCTACTGTGCGCGTGTGCATCTGTGCAGTGACCGCGAGTGTGCTTCGTGAGACCGCTATCATGGCCGACGCGGGAACATCCGACTCCAGCTCGCAGCCACGACATCGAGGAGGGCGACGGCGGGCGGCAGCTGCGGCGACGGCAACTTTGGCGATGCAGGACGGGGCGGTTTTGCTGGCACCGCTGGGCTCCCGCTCCTATGGGTTTGGATACGCGTGCGCCACTCATCCGACCCCCAGCTACGAGCTTCGCGGGCGCGTGGGCCAGGAGGTCTTGACCTGTCGATGCTGCGTAAAGGTAAGTGATTAAATTGTTTGATTGATTTTGCGCTCCGCACACCTAATGGTAGCCGCTATGCCGAAAGGGAATGCAAGGCGCTGCGCGCGTCTACTGGTTTATCTTATGTTTTCGTGCTGGAGTTTTCCGGAAGGTTTTCCGGATTCTTGCATGCGCTCGTTTTCGTTCACGTATTTCGCTTCTGCCCGTGCGCGCCGTTTTGGAATTTTCGTGCTAGCGCGCGTACAATTTCGAATTGGTTTTCTCTCGATTTTCCGTCTGGTTTTTCGCGATTTCGCAATTTCCTCGGGACGTTTTCGTGTCCCTCTTTACTTTTTGTAGGGACGAAAGGTCGATTTTCGCGCCCATTTCCTTGTAAAATTAATAAAATCGCTTTTCGTATATGTATAAATGGGTACTTCCCAAAAAAAAAATTTTTCGCGCGTCTATGTGGACATTTCCTTAAAAAAATTTGAAAAATGTTCGTGCATGTATGTGGGCATTTCCTTAAAAAAAAATTGAAAAACTTTCGTGCCTGTATGTGGGCATTTCCTTAAAAAAAGTTTGAAAAACTTTCGTGCCTGTATGTGGGCATTTCGGAGGAAAAATTTTGTGCGCGTTTATATGCACATTTCCGGATGAGAAAAAAAAAATTTGAAAATGTTCTCGCCTTCGTATATGGGCGTTTCCGGGGGAAAAATTTTGTGCGCGTTTTAGCTCTTAGGCGGGGGAATTTTCCCCTCTCTTTTTTGCTTTGGCTTTGACACGATTTTGGCGGCCTTGCCATTAATAAAGACGGTTTATTACAGTCCTTCAAGATGATCTATCACTCTGCCATCCCGGAACGGCAGCCGCTGTGGGGCTATATCAAGGCCAGTCTTGCGCTTACCTAATCGCGTTTTCGTTTTTTTTTCTTTTAGCTTGGAACCTGCCGCGTTGACGCCTCGAGCCTGCCCCGGATGGACGCGCCCTCGACCGTCCATTATATGGAATTTCCCATCGGGGAGCTCCGTTTGGTGCACGAGATCGAGTGCCCCGGCGGGGAGATAAGTTCACGCCGCTTGCGATCGATTTACCCTTTCCCCGCGTCTATACGGTCCTCACGCGTTCTTGTTTCTGTTTTTCTTTTCCATAGCTAGTCAACACCGTGATGTCGAGGACTGGCCCTATGGGCCCTATGGGCTCACTCATTCCGAAGGATCGGCTGGCGATGACGGACTACGACGCGGAGCCAATTGTCCGTCATCTCGACCTCACCGACGGCGGGGACGGTGCCGTATTCCAGGCTCCCCTGACATGCCCTTGCCACGGCGTATTCGGCTGCCTAGGGCCGAAAATTTTTCCTCTGCCAGAGGGAATTTAGCCGTTGTAATTGTGCTCTGAACTGATCTCATCGCATCGCGCAGGGCCTCAGGTGGCATCATGTGCGAATATATTACCCCCTTTACCGCGAAGAGCGCCGCGCCAGTGATGGTCTCGGTGTCAGTTCGAAACTGCACGACGCTGATTCTCGCGCTGAAAGAGCGTTCAAGGTCGCGATTTCTTTACTGTTGTACGCTGATCTGTTTTCCAGTACCGACGTCGCAGCCTCGAACCTCATCACCCTTGCGCCAAGTCGCGACAGTTCGCAAGGTGGTGGTTTCGCGCGTACTATTCGAGATGGACTTTATCGCGGTTTGTATTTCAATCGCGTCGTCCTCATTTAGCGTCCCATACAAGAAGTTGTGCAGTTTGCCGGCGAGGGGAATGATCCCGGCCCATCGCCGCTCACGCTTGGGATTCTCTTCACGATTGCCGACGAATAACAGGTCTCGCACGCGTTCCGCTTGTCGTGCGACGCCATTCGCTTCTCTGATAATCGCGTTATCTTCGCATTTATAACCGCATGCGTCTACGATTCTCCGGACATTATCTTCTATCACCTGTCCCGCTTTAAAATATGGATTCAAGTCCACTTTTTGAACTATTTTCCACTCCGAGCTGGAAGTGGCCAAGGGCGCAATACGCTCTGTGATTAGCCCTAGATTTCCGTTGAGTCTATGTATTTGGTGCGAGGGTCCTCCTGGTGGTTATTCCTCCTGAGTGTTTGCTCTGGCACCGCCCCCAAGCAGGACCCTGCAACACATTTTGCGCATTCTCATTTACCTTGCTGTTTTTTTTGTTTTCGCGCTACGTCCAGCGCCGCGAAAAAAATGGTAAAAAACAGCGCTCCCTATGGGGTCTCCTGTTTCGGACTCTGCGTGCCTGGCTAACTCGCTAGTACGCTCGAGCTTGTTTGCGTGCACTACCTTAGTTGTCGCTTCGTTAGCGATCGTGACGTTGTTCGTCTTCCTATTAACACTGACGACCTCGAATGGCCCTATACATTCAATCGCAAATTTTTTATTCTTTGGCTCTTGCAGAAGGAAAACTAATTCGCCCTCTCGAAAATGCTTTGTATTTATCTTCCGGTCATAATTATACTTCGATCTGTATTTCGATTGGATTGAATTGAGCGCGGCTGTCGTTTATAGTTCAAATTACTCGTCAAATTATTCGACATCTCATCGATATACTGATTGTATGTCATTGTCTCGTCTGTTCGCGGAAAGCTCGAGGGCGTACGCGGTTTTATACCGAACTCGAGTTCCTGAGGCCTATAGCGCGCGCTTTCGTGCACCGTACAGTTATATGCGTATTTTCTTAGATATTCGGTTAACGTATGATGCATACGTTCGATCGATCCGTTGGACTCCGGGTGGTCGGCAGTTGTCGCAAATTTCTCGATATTAAAGATTCGCGCAAGCTCTTCCAGCGTCCGGTTCTGAAAGTGCTTTCCCTAGTCCGTCACGATCTTTTCCGGCGGACCGAAAACACATATAACCTTTTCGATTAATGCTCGCGCTACTTCCTCCGCGTTCGCATATTCTGTCTGTGTAAGTAAGATGTATTTCGTCAGCATATCCTGAATCAATAAGATGTATCTGTTGCCTCGCTCTGTGGTTTCTAGTGGACCGGAGAAATCTAACGCCACGTGTTCATGTTCGGATGCTATTTGCCCTGACGGTGGAGGTCTTTCGCCATCGGAGCTCTCACTACTTGTGGCGGGTGTGTACACTTTTGGCAACTTTCAGCTACGCAGAGACCTATTTGAACTCCTGCCTAAGGGGTCTATGTCCCTCATGAACCGCCATGCGCCCGGGGGTAACGCGATATCCGTAGGCTCTGACCCGGTGGTCCTTGCCATAAGCTCTCGCTCTATCGCTGTTGTGGTGCCTTCCGTTTTCGACGATCCTTTTGCAGGTTCGGCTGCCAGCACGGACGCCTCTATAGACCGCGCGAGTATTTCTCTGATACGCGTTTCTTCGCTGAGACTCAACTGATAGCAATGTTCGTGAGTATGCATCGCGTGTCGAGCGAGTCAGCATAGTCGAGTCTGTATATGCGGTTAAATTTCTCGACTTTCGAGTACCAACGAATTCGGATCCTTTCGTCTCCGTCGTAGACGTCTTCCATGGCTCGACATAGATAGAAGCTATCGCGTTCGTTTCTAACGGCTAAGATCTGGTTTTTCGCGTACAGTCGCGCTCGGCTCGCGTGTCTTTTTTGCAACAGTTGCGCTTTTTCGTTGATTCAGGGTCGGACGATATTTGTCTTATCTTTTTGGCTCTGTTTATTCCGCGTCTTTTTACTGCGCGTACTCGGAATATTCTTCCCGACGGGGCTCCGGCATCTTCGTCGGGGCTCGCATTAATTTGCTCGTCAGCTAATTGGTATAGTTTTTCTCGCGGTAGATTCGGATCTACTTCGCCGGGATTGATTACCGGGTTACGTGAGAGCGCGTCCGCGTTAACGTTTTTCTTGCCGGGCCGGTATACTATGTCGAAATCATATCCGATAAGAGCCGCTTTCAGACGGTTGAAGCGTACGTCGGGTTTCCGCGTAGTGTGAATATGCTTGAGGGCCTCGTGGTCCGTTACTACCGTGAATCGCCTGCCGTATAGGTAGCAGCGAAACTGCTCTTTCGCGAATACGATAGCTAGCAGTTCTTTATCGTACGTTGCATACTTTAATTCGCTGCCTTTGAGACAGCGGGAGGCGAACGCGCATAGCTGGTCTTCTCCCAATTTGCCCTGACTCAAGATGGCGCCCAAAGCGTAATCACTACTATCGGTTATTACGATAAACGGTTTGCTCAAATCGGGGGCTTTCAATACCGTCTCGGTTGATAAAATTTGTTTCAAGTCCCGAAACGCTGACTCTTGTTTCCCCGACCATTCAAACGTCTCATTGTCCTTCGCTACGTCGTATAGTAGTTTCGCTATTTTTGCGAAATTGTTCACGAATTGGCGGTAGTAGCTAAATAGTCCCATGGCCTACTTTACCTTATCCGCGTTCGTCGGCACCAGATAATTCACCATCGCGTGTATTTTTGCTGGGTTCGTTTTCACGAACCCACCGCCGACGATGTGCCCGAGCACGCGAACCTCTCTCTTTAATAATTGACATTTTTTAGGCTCTACGGTTAAGTTCGCCTCGAGCAGGCGATCCAGCACGCGGCGCAGGCGCTCGCGGTGTTCGTCGAGCGTTTCGCTAAACACCATTAAGTCATCGAGATAGATTTCTACCTCGTTCCCCTGTAAACCGCGCATCCCGAGCGACATGGCACGGATGAATGTAATCGTCGCCTCCTTAAGGCCCATGGCCATACGATTGAATTGGAGGAGCTGATTTCCTGATTTCCCGTCAGGCGCGTAAAATGCGGTCAGGTGCGCGGATTCGGGATCTATCTCGACCTGATGGTAGCCCTGCTTTAGATCCATGACCGTGATGTAATTCGCGGAAGCAAGATTTTCTAATATGTCACTCATGAATGGGAGAGGGTGACAACTTCCCTCGGTCTCCTCATTTAATTGCCGAAAATCAGTCACTAATCGAAACCGCTTGTTCCCCTGCGCGTCAGGTTTTTTTGGAACAATCCATAGCGCCGAGGAGTAATTGGAATTTGACGGCTCTACAATTCCCTGCTCGCGTAACTTATCTAGCTCTATTGCCATCTGCTCTTTTATCGCGGGCGGGAATCGAAAGCGGCCGCAATGTATTGGCTTGTTTAATTTAAGTACAATTTTGTGTCTCAATAATTGGGTCGCGGCTAGTCGCTCGCCGTCGAGTCCAAATACTCCTGCGTACTCGTCCACGACTTCGCGAATATATTCTTTTTCTTCGTCATTACAACCGTCGAGATCCGCGAGTTCCATAATTTTCGTGACTCTGTCGCGTCTCTGCGCGTCGTCGCGTTGTAGCTTGTCATTTCGAGATTTTACCTCCTTGTATTTCTCGCAGCTATTGCCGAACGTTCTTCTTAAGTTCGCGGCGGGCCCCGTAATCTCCTCGTCCGTTCTGTCCCTATCGGCTCGGGCTTGGGGATTCGATTCGATAGCCTCGGACTCTATAAGTTCCACCGTTGGAATCGGGATTGTAACCGCGTCGTTACCCGTGTTTATACACACCGCGTAAATTCGGCCGCCTCTATTTTCGGCGATAAAATTTCCGAACAAAAGGTCAGAGTGCAGGTCCATTAGTGGTACCATGCCCACGCTCACGTCTTTGTCTTGCACGTGCGCGCTTATGACCATATTCACGTGCGGCGGTATCGTTACGCTCTCTATCGCGTCGAACGGGACTTTTGTGCCCTTGACTTCGAGATACCTCGCGTTGGTGAACAAATTGCATTCCAACGCCTCCATCGCGTCGATACCTAGGATGCCGTCGGTATCTATCGGAAAATCATCTGGGGTGACATGTATTTCGCATAACACCCCGTGCAAAAACACGGTCGCGACGCCCAGCGTTTGTTCTTTGCCCGCTGTCACGCCGCGTATTACTATTTTTCTATCGCGGTTAAACGGGTAGCACGTTGCTAGCTTACCTACTTTTATCGTAGAAATATCCGCACCCGAATCTACGTACAGCCTACATTTACCCTCCTTGAACTGCTGGGAGTTCAGTGTAACTATTGGCGGCTGCCTTCCCGCGGTCAAAAATTTCATACTCGCGCCGGTCTCTTTTTCACCCGACGCGTTTTTTTTGCTCGCGAGATCTTGAGAATTTTCTGATTCCGGCGTTATAATTTTTGCATCGATAACCCGTATTGCTAAGTTGTCCGCAGCGAAACGCTGACGCGCACACTCCTCCCTATTAGCGGGGCGTGGTTCTATGTGCGACTCCGAATTCTTAGGATTCAGAGTTTTCGCTTTGGCTGTGGGCTCGACTGAAACCAGTGGCTTCTCAAGTGAAGCGCCGCTCGACTCCGATATTTCGAGGGCTCGCACCTTATCTACTAATGTATCTACCTTATTGTTATTGTCAGAAGGACGCCCGTCGTTTGGGGAACGCGGCGAGCGCCTTTCTAGTTTTTTGCGTTGTTATTGCCATTGCTAGGGCTCTGGCCGCCGGCGGATTTTGTTCCGCCGTTTCCGGCGCTGTTACCGCTACCACCGCCCGAGTTGCCTTGGCCTTGATTTTCATTCTGACCTTTGCCGCCTCGACCTTTGCCGCCGCGATAATTCTTATTGTTACCCGGAAATCTGCCCTGCGCGTCTCTTTCGCCAGTGGGGTTTTTGATCTTTTTATTTTGTATGTCATGTACGATCGTGCGGCACGTGCTTAGGGTGTGCCCGCGCTTGTCGCAGTACGGGCAGTGATCGTTGTTATCACCGCTTGCTTGCGTTTGCGTATTTTGCTGCATTTTCGCTACCACGGTTCTGTGCGTTTGCGGGATTTATCTCCTCCGCGGTCGTGAGGCGTACCTGCGCTGATTGTTTTGGCGGCGGCCCTATGCTCACAATACCCGTTCTGGAGCTCCGTTTAGCTTCATGCTCCATTGCTTTCGTGAAGGCCTCTTGCCACGTTTTCGGGTTTGAGCGACCGATCAGGTGGTCCAACGGAGCGCGTAAGCAGTATAAGAATTGTCTGTCGGCTTGGCTCAGATCCGGAGCTGAATGAATAATCGTAAGCAGACGGTTGTAAAGCTTTTCCACGCGGAAGCCGTACGATCCTACGCTCTCCGTTGCGCCCTGCTCGATCACTCTCAATTCTGCGTGAATTTGCTTCGCGACACCGATATTCGCGTAGCGGAATGTGAGATCGCGCAAGAGCAACTCCACCGATGAATATGTTGCGGTTCTCGCTATGAATCCGTGAGTGACCTTGCCCTTGAGGCGATTCGCGATGTGCCTCAATAAGCATCTCTCGTAGGCCGGCCCGAACATTGTCAAAATGTCCTGTATGGCCGTCACGAAACCGGTTAGCGAATCCGGATCGCCCTCGAAATACAGTATCGAATTTAACGCTTGTGTAAACTGGGTGAATCTGTACGGCACTGAAGAGCCGTCCGGATTCGCGTGATCCCAATAATTAGCCGGCGGTTGGGCTCGATTGATCGGCACTAGCGCCGTAATTTGGCTTGGCGATATTGGTGGAGCATATTGGCACGGGGGCGGCGATGGTCGGGGCGAGGGTGAAGGTGGAGGCCCCTGTTGGGGCAGCTTGCTCCGACGCACCTGTAGCTGCTCGCGCGATGCCCATTTACGGCGATCACGGCTGCCGCTTTGCTGTCGGTGGCCACGCTTTTCGCGGCTGTCGCTTCGCTCGCGCCGGCGCCTGCTATCGCGGCTCTCGTCGCGCCTTTCGCGACGATTATCTCTGTCACCGCTGCTTCGTTTGCCCTTCGCGCCCTGACCGGCGGTTCTCTCAGTCGTCGTCACGTCTCTCTCGCCGACTCTCTCAGCTGCCGTCGCGCATTTCGCGCTGTTTGCGCCGACTCTCTTGGCTGTCGTTGCGTCTTTCCTGGCGGCTCTCTCGGCTACTATCGTATCTTTCGCGCCGTACGCGACGACTCTCTCGGCTCCCGTCGTATCTCTCGCGACGTTTGCGACGACTTTCCCGACTGCCGTTATGTCTTTCTCGCCGGCTCTCTCGGCGTGGCTGCCTGTAGCGTACTGTTCTGTGGTACGTGCTTGCCGAGCTGCTACTGAAGTCCGAATCATATAGAGAATTGGAATAATAGCTACTCTCGGACCCACCGTCGTCCAGATCGCTGCTCCGCTCATCGTTTGGATCGCCCGCGCCTGCCCGAGTATTTTTCGGAGACGCTCGCTCGTCTTTCGGGGTTTTCTCGATCTTAAGGCTTCTCACAGAACTGGTTGCGATCCCGTCGCCTCCGCTCGCGCGCGCTTTCGCGTTGCTCGTGGTATCGTTCGCCATGCCCGCGCGCATGATGTTGAAGATTTCGTCCCACGTACGGTTGGCTAGCACTCGCGCGATCAATGCCATCGTTTCGGTATCGGCGCTTTCCGCGCTCGTGAAGAGCAACCGCTCCCCACTCGCTTGCTCCTTCTTGCGCGGATTATCCTGTGCTGCATCGCAGCCGGTTACCGAGATTCGGTCGAACGATAGCCCCTGTGCACGGCTCATTTCGAGAATTTGCGCTGCCACTTCTCGCTCGTCGATGGATCGAGTTTCGGACGCTGCTAGGTCCGATACTTTAACGTTCGCGATGTATTTAATTTCGAGCAGGTTGCCGACGCCCGCCATGCAGCGCTCGCCGATTCGGAGACGATCGGTGGTTTTGAACGGTTTGCCGAGTGGGCCTCAAACGTTCTCCCAACGCTCTGTGCCGATGTCTAACCCGTCGATTCGGCGGCGTAATTCGGTGATGACCAGCGGATCTTCGCTTGCCGCCTCGCCATAGATTGCCCCGGCGCCTGTCGGCGATCCCGGCTGTACTGTGGGATCCGCTATTTTTGCTGACTCGCGGCTCTCATCCACCGAGTATTGTGTAGGATTGCTATCGCGCGACTTATCTCTATGTCTATCCAATAGGTTATCGCGCGTCTCGTTCCAGCCGTCGGCCATCCGCGCGTCTCTCTTCCAGCTTTCGCTCGAGGGAACCGATTGCACACTGTCCTGACTGAGTGTGCGCCGCAGTCTTCGCTTCGTGTCCGGCGACATACGATTATAATTAAGAAAAATTTTGTGCGCTTGCAGTAATTTTTCTTTTTTTCCGGCTCGCTCTCCGCCTTTTTGCGCTTTTCGCTGTCGCTGTTGATGTTGTCTCGCTGGGAGCGCGAACTCGTTATACTCTTTGCTACTTTCGTGAGCTTAATTCGCGTCATTTTTGCGGATATATTCGCGACGCGCTTCGATTATCGAATGTTATACCGATCGCGATAGCCAGACAAAATCTGGATGAGGGATTATGTAATCTGAATGCTAAGTCGCGTATATCATCAAACGTACTTACATTGCGATGACAATGCTCGAAGTGCGCATGATGTGGCTGGTATGGTGCGACGGTGCTGGCTGCTACGGTGCTGTTCGCTGCGATGGTCGCTGGCATGGCACGACGGTGATGGCTGCTACGGCGCCTGCGGTACGGTCCACGGGATGTCTTCCACGGTGGCTCAGGCGAGCTTAGTTGGCTGAGATCGGCTTTGTGGATTTTGCAATGCTCGCTGGCGATTGCGAAGGTTGGCTCACGCTCTGATGTTACTGAGCAGGGCGCGGGTTCTGATGAGTACTCGCTTACTGGCAGTGCTCACCCTTTGTGGTGTGATCCTGTGGCCTCCTGTGTTCGGTGGCAAAATGGCTCTGACTATTCGCTGCACTGCTATAGCGTAGTCGGCTGGTGCTGGTTCCGCTGGATCACGTGCCGAAATATTTTGTCCCTTTTTTGTTTATTTGCTGCTTTGACACTTGCCGAACACTGAGCACCTGGTCATGACTTGATAGCCTGGCGTTGTTGGCTGCTGTCCGTGAGCACTGCACTATGCACTTTTGCGGTTCACACGGGAGCGGTAATGTATCGTCCGAATGCTCTGATAATTAAAAATGTTTTTGAGCCCGGAAAAAAAAAATTTTCCGAGCTTCAGCGACCCAAGCTTTTTCCCGTTCGGATGGACGGACGAATAAGGAAAAATTCCTGAAGCACGTGTTGCTGCTCTTCAGTTGTTCACTGATCGAATGTGAACTTCCGCGGCGTCGAAGTCGCGCGGGGTTCGTCCAAAAAATGCACAATTTTTCCTATTTCCTTTCCGAACTTCGCTTGGACCGACTTAGCGTCCAACTCCCCCAAGGGATGCCAGATGTAATGTAGGGGTGTTGTGCTCGGAGTAAGTCGGTCAAGTTTGGAATAAGTGCCTTTATTCAATCAGAGAGCACTGCTCTGTCTCGGAGTCGCCGGTGATCTGCCTGCGAAGCCTCCGATGCGACCCGTCGGAGGCTGCAGTCTCCAGCACAAAGTGCAAGCTTGCACTTTGTGCGTGAGAACGCTCCGGCTCACGCGCTCCCGCGCGAGGCGCTACCTCAGCTTCGCCGGCGGTCACCTGAGCCCAAATGCTCGTACGTGACACGTCCAGCGCCGCGAAGGCAGCGTCCTCGCACCCAAAAAAAAAACGGGTGAAGCGGGGAGGCGCGCGGCCGAGGCGCGCAGGTGTGTGCTTGGTACTCTTGTGTTTGTGTGCATGTGCGTGTGTGTGTGTGGGATGCCAGCGAGCGTAGCTCGCGCGCGTATTTCGCGCGTTGTATTTACTTTTGTTTTTTTACATTTTTCAGTTTTTTTCTTTTGTTGCGTGCATGTATGTGTGTGTATGTACGCGTGTTCCTATTGAGCAGCCGCTGCTGCTTTACATTTCATAGAGAGCAGGCTGTACATGCGTTTTTTATTATATCTAGCTATTATCTACATTTATATAAACTTTGATAGACATTGATGGTTTCGTCGCTTTTTTGTGCATTTCAATTTTGCTTTTTGTCGCATTACTTGAGATGCGCATGCGTAAGAACGCTCCGGCGCACGCGCTCCCGCGCTCCCGCTACCTCAGCTTCGCCGGCGGTCACCTGAGCCCAAAAGCTCGTACATGACAATATATTAAATTTATATTCTGTTGATTTACATTCATTTAAAAAAAAAAACAGGAAAAAATTCTATCATGTAGAACGCAATTTTTTACGGAAAAACTTGCCGTCCCGTCCTATCATCGATAATCGATGAACTACTAAATGTCAGTGAAATTAATAATATCATAAAATATTTAATATAGTATATTTAATATTTAATATAATAAGTAATATATAATTTAACGTCTTATTATCCTATAATCGGTACTACTCAAAACATTATATTAAAATGTGATAACGATGGCCTCAAATAATAATAATTGGAATTCCATGTTTTAATTAAGTAAATTTAAAACTAAAGGCTGTAAACTACATAAATATTAATTTAAAATTTTTAAGCATGATATATTTTCCAACTTGAGTCATAGAAATTTATTTTATAACATTTTTTTTAATATGTAATAATAGTTAGAATTATTTTTAATCAACTTCCTATAATCTTCCGATAATAATAACAGAGTTTTGTACAACATACATACAAATAACCAAAAATTGAGCCTAGAATGATTGCAAGATTAAGATTGAATTCTTCAAAAATTGGTTAGGGACAGTAATAAATACATACAGAACAAAAAATCGATTCAGAGAATTTCTAACGGTGTTTCTTTGACAAGTTACTTTGGTTAACCTTGCATAATTTGAAGATGGTATCCATCGTTATCTATGATAGGACGGGACGGCAAGTCGTTCCGTAAAAAACACTGCGTTCTACATGATAGAATTTGTTCCTGTTTTTTTTTAATGAATGTAAATCAACAGAATTTAAATCTAATATATAATTGTATATAATCGTCCTCCACATGGATTTTTAATGAAATAAGGATAGCAACACATTTATTGAATTACTAAGTAGAATAGATTGTACATCCGCTCGTTGCTTTCATAAATAAAAGAAAAAGTTTTCATGATGCGAAACAATCTTGTTAAATTACAAAATAATTTTAGACAAACATGAGATTACCACATATTATGGGCACATTTGTCATGTGATAATGGCATGTAAGAACATCATGCCATTCTATTACATGTACCGTAGGGTTAAATTGAAACTTTCAATAATAACATATTGACGCTATGTTCTGCGCATGTTTGTGACCCATCACGCAACGCCCAATTTACCGGAAGAATGGTGGCTTAATCTCCCACGGTAAATACGGCGTCATCATGATCGGTCATCATACGTCAGCTAGAATGTGCAGAAAGTGGCAGCAGTCGCAATTATTCAAAGTTTTAATTGTACTCGACTGTACCTTTTCACATACTACAATTTGGTCAAGTGTTTATATAAATACATAAATATTTATAATCCTCCACCTTTTAAATGCTTATTTATTTATTTCAAATCGATTGCTTTTTATAAAAAAACTTGCCAATTTATTTATTGATATCATAACTTTCTTTTGGTAAAATTAAAATTGAAATTTATGTATAATCGAAGGTATAGGAGAAGTAACACTAAAGAAATAGTAGTCTGACCAACAGACTCTTAACGTCAAGATGTTTACGAGTTAATATTTTCATAGATAGATAGATTTGAATTTTCACCATATAAGGGATCCAAATTGAGTATTCGAAAGTCATCTTTGACTAAAACAATGAAATAACCGTATAGATAGAGTAAACTCTTAGAATTTTTGTGACATTAAGGTTATCAAAAGTTATAAAATTAATCTTTAATTCTTACATAGGAAGAAACGTCCTTATATAAAAATACAATTCGAAGTCTCAGGTCTGTGATACATTAAACAAATATAAATAAAAATAAATAAATAACCACTAATACTGCGAATAAAAAATACTATACAAATAATAAGTAAAACGAAATTGTTTGGTCAGGCCTTTGTAGAAAATATCACAGCATAGATCTGTACAAAAAATTATTATTACACACAATTTATCACTTTTTCAAAATAATAATACGTCATAGAACATACCGTTCAGTCATACTAGATTTCTTAAGGAAATAACTAAATGCATCCCTGCGAGCCAATAATTGATTTTATTTTGAAGCCAACATTTCGAACCGTTGCGGTTCCTCTTCCGGGTTAATTCAATAATATTCCTCGTATCTCTCACAGCAGTAGGGTCTTTTCCCAATTTAATAAATTTACCAAATTTATCGTCAATTTTGTGAACTAATGTCTATTATGCTTATGAAGAACCGTCTTTAATTTACAATTAAACTTATCATAACACGGGAACACTGGAACTTTATTTTTCGCCTCTCTGTCAATACTCCCTAAGTTATCAATATTATCCTTCCTAAATTTATCTACCTTGTTTTTATTGTCGAGGCCTTGACGGAAGATTAGGAGACTGTATTTTGTCGATTCTAAGCTCTCAAATTAAAAATAAGGCACATTTATCTTACCGAGAGAGGATCATGAATATTTATATTAAATGTACAAAGAAATTCTTAAAAAAACCCAGAGTTATTTTTTATGAGGGCAGACAAGGGCAATGTTACGGTGGCTATTGAACGCTCGGCATACATTGATAAGTTTTTAGAATCTCTCAGCGATGAGAAGTTTTATAGGACTGTGAAAGTCAACCCGACTGCGGGTGTAAAAAGGCGTATTAAGCAATTAATTGATCTTTGGAGTATGCGGGGCGTTCTAGACTGTGATTCGGTTTTTAGAGGTTTATCTTCTAAGGGTATCGACCACACGTCTCTCTCTCTCTCTCGCTCTCTCTCTCTATGTCTCTCTCGGGTACTAGTGTCCGCTGGTGGGCGCTGGAACAAATAAATAATAGTCCATGTACATTTGGCAGACGCCCGGAGAGGCGATAACGTGCGTGTAAATATATGCAACCGTTATAAACTATTAAAGCACACTGATCTTGCCAAGCTAGCAATTTCGGATACTATAAGCACATAGTGGGTGTAAGCACATATCGATGGCTCGGTGCAACAACCCAACCCCGTAACCTGGGAGTTGCTTGGAGAACCCCGTAACTCGGGAGTTGCTTGGAGAACCCCGTAACTCAGGAGTATCTTGGAAAACCCCGTAACTCAGAAACGCATTTTCGTTTCTAAAATTTTGTAGTATCAGCCCTGCGGGAAATTGAAAAATGCGATTCTAATTAAATAAAAGAGTCAAAAAATTCGTAATAATGCTGAACAATTCTACTAAAATACTATGTATTTTCTATGGTTGTAAACTTTAAAATTTATTCAGAATATGAATAAATTAAATTATTTTAAAGCACAGTAGGTGCGCTCGCTCTCGGGCTCGCTCTCTTTTTTACTTCGTCATAGATAATTTTTTTTAACATCTCGTGAGGGTATCTGCATTAAGACACACACCCACACCAGATGCCTTCCTTAACGAGAGAAGTAAAAGAAGCGCAAAGATGAATATCGCGCGGGAGCATGCGTATGTTTAACTGAATTATTATTAAAGCGCGAGAGCGTTCGTCTTTAAAAGCGTCGTCATGAAATTTCAGAGGTGTGTGAACGAACCTTAGCGAGATCGAGAGCAATAAAATTTGTTTGTATGCGGGAGTAAGAGAGCGAATTGTTATAATTACAAAAGTTAGCGATATCATTCAATGAAGCCAGATTTTGTGCTTCCGAGACACACAGACTCGCACACACTTGCAGCAATGAACGCGCCGCGTAGCAGCCACGCAATTGTGACATTCCCCCCACTTGCGTGAAGGGTAGTCGGTTAGAGGAAAAACGTGTTAAGAGGGAAGGTGCACGGAGTAACTCTACATTTAGGAATCCCTACGCCTATGCAAGTATCTAAGGCAAATATTGCATAGGGGTGGTTACTCGACTGGGTGCAACTCAGAGTATTTCCCCTATACGTGCACGCAGTCTTAAACTCATGCAACCTCCAGAATATCTGGTGCAGCAGAATGATTGAGTCGAGAGCCCAAGCGTGAGAAAGGAGACTCCACCAACCACCCCTGAAAGTAGCTCATTTGTGGAATAATCCTTCAATCAGCATGGATTACGAAGGTTACCCACTATGAGTGAAGGGGTGGTTATAACAAGATATTATCCGTGTTATATAGAAAAAGATAAGATTTATTGATTAAAATGTATTTAGAAGTACTGGCGGCCACATAGGTTAGGGTATGTGAAAGACTTGCGGAGGTCGTCTGAGCAACTGCTCGTAACTCCCTATCACTAATCTCCGAGATACCACAAAGTCAGAGCCCATGCGTGAGAAAGGGGTCTGACTCCTAGCGCTCGCCAGCCAGAAGTAGCCTTTCCTATGCTGTGCTTGCCCTTTTATACTCTTCTCGGCCTCATGTTCTTGTCTTGGTGCCGCCTGGTATCGGTCCTCGTACCCGCGTTATCCTCAGCGCCATCTGGTCGGTTATTTATCGACTGCTGCCGGTTTACCGACTGTTGCTACCTGCATTGCCGTCTCACAATATTCGACTGCATGCCATTGTAAAATACACACAGGCAACAAACGTATACCTATTGACTTGCATTTAATCCCGCCGCTCGTAATTCCCATCGGAGCCGAGACGAACATGTTTTAAAAACCACGAGCAAAACAAACGCAATGAAACAATGAAAACTACGCGCATCTTAATACACACACCCACACGAGATGTTAAAAAAAATTATCAATAACGAAGTAAAAAAAAGAACGAGCGCGATACTTTAAAATAATTTAATTTATTCATATTCTGAATAAATTTCAAAGTTTACAACAATAGAAAATATGTAGTATTTTAGTAGAATTTTTCAGAATTATTTCGAATTTTTTGACTCTTTAATTTAATTAGAACCGCATTTTTCAATTTCCCGCAGGGCTGCCACTACAAAATTTTAGAAACGAAAATGCGCTTCTGAGTTACGAGGTTTTCCAAGATACTCCTGAGTTATGGGGTTCTCCAAGCAACTCCCGAGTTACGGGGTTCTCCAAGCAACTCCCGCGTTACGGGGTTGCTCCACCCAGCCATCGATATAATGTGAGCTTCGAAAACATGTGAAATGTTACAGAACATCTCCTAGTGATAAAAGTAATAGTGTTGTCTCGACACCAATGATACTTAAATTTATAAGTACAAATTCGAATAAACAATTATCTGTGTTATGTGACTTGAATCTAGATTATGGATTTTATAAAAGTATTCCTGAAGTAGTGTTACATCTTTTATCTAATTGTGTTTGGTCCAAGTATTCACAAAAGTTTGTAATATCTTTAAGCAGTTGTATGGAAGCAGTTTATTATAATAATAAAGTATGTCTTAGTCTCTAAAACAGAATAGCAATATCTGTTATGAAGAAAGAAGTCGGTTACAGTATATTTACTTACATGAAAAGTGGACATGACGTCAAAGAACGGAATAAAAAATTAGAATCAACTTATAAATCAACTTTTAATGGTAACAAGCATACTTTAAGAGGTCAAATGTATGAAGGCAATGCACAAGAGGCTTATAAGAACTGGTGTAGAAGTGCAAGAGATGGAATTTTAATAACTACTCTATGGTTTGAATTTAGTGCGAACTGTGTTGTAAATAAAAGACTAATAGCAATAAAGTACCCTGAAAATTTGAATAATCTTTCTGCTGAGGACTTATTACCAACTTTGACATTAATAAAAGTTGAAAATTAGATACCAAAGTTGAAAGCTCGTCATCAATATATATATATATATATATATATATATATATATATATATAACCCTCTTACACTTTGATGAATGCCACTTTGTAGTTTATCAATCAAGTAATGATTCATGTGCCATTGTGGTAGTGTGATTTATTAATGACCTTATCTGAAGTGTTATTTGACTTATATTTTGCTTTAGCTAATAGAAAATGATAAAAAAAAATTAGGTCCAGAAAACAGAAAAATAAATTAATACGCATGAGTACTTGCATAGTATCGTTAACCTTTTTATTTATAATATTTACATACACATGTAAAATTACACAGAAAAATGATTTTTGTTGATAATAGGTGAACCCAAATGAACAAGACCACATAAAATTATTATTATTTGGTCAATTTTGTGATTATGATTATGGAAAGTATATAATGTAAAATATGAATTAGTGGCTAAGGTTTGTTCAGATATATTGCTATATCAGTATTATTTTAAAATAGTATTCTGAAATATCATATTTTAAGTATGAATTACATATTGAAATAAATAGTAATTTTTTTTGCAATATTCTTAGTATTTAAATAAAATTATTAATCGTTGCAGTGAATATGAATGTTAATGTTTGAACAATATTAAAAAAATTAGATAAAAAAATTGTATAAAAAAATGAACTTACAATGCGAGTACTAAAATTGTACTTAATAACATTTTCCACTTAAGTTCATTTAACATTTTTTAAAATAATTTTTAAAATTAGTGATTTAATTACACTCCTTTAATATTTCCTGTTAGATATCTTAAATATTTTGTAAACTGATTTGTTTCTGTGTTCTTCAATTTTCATATTCTTTGATCTTTGGGTAATTTGACGTGTCCCAGTTTTAACATTACTCAAATATTTGAATAATGTAAAAACTTCAAATAGTTGAACTGTTGTATGTTGTATTTTTTGTCGTTTGTTAATATCTTTTCAGTTAAAAATTCGTCCTTTGTGGGTTGAGCAGAAGCCTCTACAACTTTTTTTTGTATGTCTTCGCAGATTCTGTCTATATCGCATATGTAATATTCGAAGAACGAATTTTCGAGAGAATTTAAGGTAGCTTTGGGTATATTTTCCGAGGGAGCTTGTGAGTTCGAAATTTCCGAGGTAGCGTGTATATGAAAATTTCCCGACGTAGATTGCGAATTCGTATTCTCCGAGGTAGCATGTGAAATAAAATTTTCCGAGGTAGCTTGTAAATTCGAACTTTCCGAGGTAGCGCGTAAAATAAACTGCTTCGGGGTCTGTTGTATAGGCGAAGTCCCAACGACCTCGTACTGCGGCTCTACTTCGCGTTCCCTGAACAGTCGGGGCAATTGGCGATTAAATAGCCGACTAAGCCACATTTGTGACAGAAAATTCCGGATGGATTACAATCGGGACAATTAGGTAGCCTTACACCGATTTTTCCGCATTTGAAATGGGCGGTTCTTTTCGGGCTATCGTATTCTCGCGTGAAAGACCTGTTTTTCCACAATTGTAGCGTAAGGCGTTTTGTGGTGGTATTCGCGCGTTCACGTTGTTTTGTGTGTTTTTATTCGACGAGTTCGCGGGGCGATAGTTGTTATTAGAACGTCTACCATAATCTATATTATTAAGGTCTTCATCGTCGTAATAGGTAGTCCCGCTTTTGTTTGTATTTTGCGCGTCAATTTGCAAATTTTTGTCGTCTTTGACTTGCAAGTTAGCTAGATTTTGTCTTACGATTTTGTGTTCGCGATATGCTAAATCCGGTAAGATGGAGTCTTCCGCGCTCGGATGTGATTTGTAAGAGCGAGTAATTACAAGACTTTTCTCGTTTCTTACTGTCGCTGTTTTCAGATCTTGAAACGTAAATATATCCTATCTATCGATTCAAAATTTTAACCGAGGTAACATGTTTCGAAGCGCAATATCGAAATCTCTATCTTGACCTAATGGAGGTACCATACGATCGAACATTGCTTTAATATAATTGATTCACGTTCACCTTGTGTGCGACGTCGTGCATTTTCCAATAGTGCGTATTGAAAATCTGCGTCGGAGAAGCGAGCGCGAGAAGCGAGCAATACTGTGAGTTTGATCTAAACCATTGTAAGGCTATATCTTGTAAAAAGAATATCATAATTCCGAACAAATCCGCGTCAGATACGTGCATGATTATGCTACCTTCCTTTAAGTGGGTGAGGAAGAGGTGTTCTTCGCTGTCTTCGTCGCATTGGCCCGAAAATTTGATATTTCATTTTCGAACGAAGTCAAACGCATTTATAGGCATCGGCGCCGACGTGCGCTTATCTAACGATTATCTCTTGATATGAGGCTTTCTCCTGTTATTTCAATATTGTCATGTTCCATTCGGAACTGTACGCGTTGCCTGTTGTGATTGTCTCGATTTTCGTTTTCTTCTAAGCTTTATATCTTCGTGAGAGAAATGTTTTTGCGATATGTTCTATTATTTTCAGTAGTAGCTTCTTTGTAGATGCTCTTAAGTTTCGTGTATTTAGCCCCTCTAATGTGTTTCGACGATCTGTATGTGTCAAAAATCTCGTATTATTTTGTGCTGTAAAGTTATTTAATTCAAAATTTATAGATAAACCTGTAACGGCATTTTCTCGATTATTGTTTATCGGTACCCCCGTAGTATTATTACTAAATTGTCGATTGCCGCGATTTGAATCTAAAGAGGACCGTATTTCATTGTTAGACAATTGGGTGTTTTCACGTTCACTGTGTGCAGTTAGCGAACGAGAAGCTTATCGGAACGCGTGAGAAGTTTTCTGTATTTTGTGATAGGTAGCCCGAATCTATTGTATTAAGTGTGGATGCTCTATTTTGTGTGTTCGGGATTGAAGGTGGCTGAAGAGATAATCGTCGATTATTTGTGTTTTTCGGAATTGTGTCGGATGATGTTTGTGGGCGCATTGATTCTAAGTTTTGCTGTATGTTTTCTATTGGGCTCGATGTGCGCGGTGCCGATACTATAGGCTCTACGGAGTGTAAGCGAGGTGGTTCGTTCATGCCCCTTTCCACATACAGCGCCTTTGCGAGCCGCTGCTGTAAAAACGCCTGGCCTCCCCTGTGCACTTAGGCCTCTATTTGTAAGTTCAGCACGAGGGCGGTTCGGGGTTATAAAAGAATGCCTGTTTGGACAAAGAGCTCTCTTTTATTCACAACAATTAATATTTACTTTAATATTTACATAACAATTAATATAACAACAAATTTAAACAGAAATCAGGGAGCCTCAAGGTAGGAAGAAACATAAATTCTTTCACGTTTTAGCACTAAGTTTCGCGCAACGTAGCCACAACTATCTTATCCGCATAGTATGTTTTCTCCTAATTTATTTCCGCAAGGTATCTTATCGCTTCACTTATTTATTCGCACAGGTAGTCCTAGTCAGACAGACTGCCTCTCACGCGTCTCAAGGTTCGCACTCAGTTTCATCACACGCTTTGCCCAAGGAAAAAATCCTTGAGGGAAAAATCCTTGGGATTTATACTTGGTCCCTCCGCGACCGATCGTTCACGCTTAGAATAATAGTCGCGATCGTGCGTTCCTTAACCGATCGCTCCTGTCTGATCTACGGGTGGCCGAGAGCCTATCCATATTCCACACCTTACTCTCTTAAGTTCAATTAGTGAAAAGTCACTGCAAAATAGTGTATATACACTATTTTGACAAGTGCAAAGTATGCAATTGCGAAATAGTTAATATGCAATAATTGAAATAGTGAAAAAAATACATTAAATGAAATAGCGTATATGGAATTTTTGAAATAGTGTAAATACACTAATTTAATAGTGTAAATACACATTTTCAGCAGTGGAAATAAACTATTTTAATTGTGTAAATACATTACTTTAATAATGTCAATACACTATTAAAATAGTGAATATACACTATTCATACAAGTGCAAAGTATACCACTACGGAATAGTTAATATAAAATAATTGAAATAGTGAAAAAAATAGGTTGAATGAAATAGCGTCTATGCAATTTTTGAAATAGTGTAAATACACTAATTTAATAGTGTAAATACACATTTTTAACGGTGGAAATAAACTATTTTAATAGTACAAATGCACTGTTTTAATACTCTTAATACACTATTACAATAGTGCAACTACACTATTGTAATCGTATAAATATACTATTTTATCAGTGTACTAAAGTGTCACTGATTTTTGAAAGTGGATAGATTATCGATAACAATAATCAAAATGCGCTCATGAAATAGCACTTTTATACAATTTCTCGTAGTGCATATTTCATTTGATTCTTGTTGTCACTGGTTCCCATATTGCAAAGAACATTAAGGGGTTATGACAGGGTTAAAACCTAGAAAAAAAAGAAAAATTATTAGTGCTCTAAAAACTACATTTTTTATTTGAAATCTAAGTATTATACATCAATTTTATGCATAAATAATATGCATAAAGTGAGTATAACATTTAAAAACTATTAAAGATATTTGCTTACCAAAAATCATGATTTTCATCACTTTTGTTTGCTTGCCGCATGTTTCTGATGGAACCGTACCATTAATCCTGATGAATCAAAGTGCCAAATCTTCCTTATGAGTCTGGTCTCAGACTAAGCGGAACAGATTCCTGAAAAACACAAAATTAATATAATTAATTAAACATATATTAAAAATATTGGTAATTATAGTGAATGTTATATATGTAAACATACGTAACATTCACTTCGAACTTATCTTTGCCAATTCTGCTCCGCTCAGTTTGTGATCATACTCATAAGGAAGGTTTTCCAATTTGGTTCATCAGGATTGATGGTACGGTTCCTTCAGAAAGCTACGGCAAGTAGACAAAAAGCATAAAAAAACTAAATTGGAGTAAAAGGCATTTAAAGTTTACAATGTAAATCATACAAATGAACTCAACTATACTTACAGAAACTATCTGGCATACCTTGATTTGCTTTTGGTACTCAAATATACATACAATAATGTATATTTGGTGGTACGCGCATATCATGCTGGCGGATAATAGCATTTAGAAGCTGAAAATAAAATAAAGATTATCGTTAGCTATTCATAATCAAGTTATGTTTATGAATTACAATTACATGCAATACTTACCATTGTTAAATACACTTCAAGTTATTAAAAAGTATGCAAAATAATACTCCAGACAGTCAATATAAACTCCCATCTTGCTGTCTTGCACCCGTATACCTAAAAGCAGAAAATAAACCAACAAAGAAAAAGCTCATTATGATCACAATTATAAGTAATTAGTTTCCAATACTTAGCTGAATAATTTTTGTACTCTGCAGAAGCTCTTGCACTTTTACAACACCACTGCGTCTGTATAGTGAACTATCTTCACTACTCAAATAGTGATTTTTCAGATACTTGTAAATTTTAGAATCCACCTAGTCACTGCGTCTGTGCAGTGAATTGTCTTCACGGTTAAAATAGTGATTGTTTAGATACTTGTAAATTTTAGAATCCACATACGAGTGTGTGCATGTGTTTATCTGCGTACGTGTGCCTGCGTGCTTACGTGTGTATATTTTGGAGGCAAAAAACTTTCTCTGATATTTATTATAACGCGGCAAAGATTTTACCGCCAAATGTTTTGTCGGTACATTTTGGAGAGAATTCTTTTCTATTTTCTTTCAGTCTTTATGTACATGTGTATATATGTACACACTTCAAGTATTTTCATTCAAAATTTGAGGATGCGATTTTTAACTTCTTAAAAATTGGGTCGCAGCATTTTGGAGGGAAACTCATCAGTATGGGATATGTTCAATTAGTAGCGGTACGTAGTACTAGGCATGCATGTGAAAGAGAAAACGTGCACGCGAGTCGTCACGGGCAAGCGTTAAGACCGGGTGTATGAAAGAAATAGTTCATGGAGAGTAAGGTGGGGACCGCGAAACTGAGAGTAGCCTAGGACTATGCGAGAGCATCACAGTGATCATATAGTGCAGGACACATCGCAGAATAGGAATGCGATGGTAAACCCGAAAGGCGACGGGAGGTGGAGACTAAGAAAATGATGATGCTGAATTCCCGCGCTGGACGGCGGCCATCGTGGGCATGTATGTATACATGTGTGTATATGCATACATACATACATACATACATATGAACATACATACATACATACATACATACATACATATGTACATACATACATACATACATACATACATACATATGTACATACATACATACATACATACATATGTACGTACATACATACATACATAAATATGTACATACATACATACATACATACATACATATGTACATACATACCTACATACATACATATGTACATACATACATGCATACATATGTACATTCATACTCATACATACATATGTACATACATGCGCACTCACACACACACACATACACACACACATGTATATATATCATCATTTTCTTAGTCTCCACCTCCCGTCGCCTTTCGGGTTTACCATCGCATTCCTATTCTGCGATGTATCCTGCACTATATGATCACTGTGATGATCTCGCATAGTCCTAGGCTACTCTCAGTTTCGCGGTCCCCACCTTACTCTCCATGAACTATTTCTTTCATACACCCGGTCTTAACGCTTGCCCGTGACGACTCGCGTGCACGTTCTCTCTTTCACATGCATGCCTAGTACTACGTACCGCTACTAATTGAACATATCCCATACCGATGAGTTTCCCTCCAAAATTATGTCGCCGCATTTTGGAGGGAAACATGTGTTTTTAAGAAGTTAAAAATCGCATCCTCAAATTTTGAATGAAAATACTTGAAGTATCTAATTGAACATATCCCATACGGATGAGTTTCCCTCCAAAATGCTGCGACACAATTTTTAAGAAGTTAAAAATCGCATCCTCAAATTTTGAATGAAAATACTTGAAGTGTCTAATTGAACATATCCCATACCGATGAGTTTCCTTCCAAAATGCTGCGACGCAATTTTTAAGAAGTTAAAAATCGCATCCTCAAATTTTGAATGAAAATACTTGAAGTGTCTAATTGAACATATCCCATACCGATGAGTTTCCTTCCAAAATGCTGCGACGCAATTTTTAAGAAGTTAAAAATCGCATCCTCAAATTTTGAATGAAAATATTTGAAGTGTCTAATTGAACATATCCCATACTGATGAGTTTCCCTCCAAAATGCTGCGACGCAATTTTTAAGAAGTTAAAAATCGCATCCTCAAATTTTGAATGAAAATACTTGAAGTGTCTAATTGAACATATCCCATACCGATGAGTTTCCTTCCAAAATGCTGCGACGCAATTTTTAAGAAGTTAAAAATCGCATCCTCAAATTTTGAATGAAAATATTTGAAGTGTGTACATATATACACATGTACATAAAGACTGAAAGAAAATAGAAAAGTATTCTCTCCAAAATGTACCGACAAAACTTTTGGCGGTAAAATCTTTGCCGCGATATAATAAATACGTAAGCACGCAGGTACACGTACGCACATAAACACACGCACACACTCGTATATGGATTCTAAAATTTACAAGTATCTAAACAATCACTATTTTAACCTTGAAGACAATTCACTGCACAGACGCAGTGACTAGGTGGATTCTAAAATTCACAAGTATCTGAAAAATCACTATTTGAGTAGTGAAGATAGTTCACTACACAGACGCAGTGACTAGGTGGATTCTAAAATTTACAAGTATCTGAAAAATCACTATTTGAGTAGTGAAGATAGTTCACTACACAGACGCAGTGACTAGGTGGATTCTAAAATTTACAAGTTCTTCAAAAATCACTTTGTCAATAGTGAAAATTCACTAAAGATATAGTGAAAAATAGACACTTTTTCTAACAGTTCATAGTCACTGAAAAGTTTCTTAAAAGGTACTTTTCAAATAGCGAAATTCACTGGAGACACAGTGAACAAAAGGCACTTATTCAAATAGTCCACAGCCACTGAAAAGTTCTTTAAAATTCACTTTTTAAATAGTAAAAATTCATTAGAGATTCAGTGATCAAAGGGCACTTTTTCAAAAAGTCCATAGTCACTGAAAAGTTCCTTAAAAGGAACTTTTTAAATAGTGAAAGTTTACTAGAGATACAGCGAACAATACACACTATTTGAAATAGTCCATAACCACTGAAAAGTTCCTTAAACAGAACTTATTAAATAGTGAAAGTTCACTAGAAATACAGTGAACAATAGGCACTTTTTCACACAGTCCATAGCCACTGAAAAGTTCTTTAAAATTCACTTTTTAAATAGTAAAAATTCACTAGAGATTCAGTGACCAAAGGGCACTTTTTTAAACAGTCCATAGTCACTGAAAAGTTCCTTAAAAGGAACTTTTTAAATAGTGAAAGTTTACTAGAGATACAGTGAACAATACACACTATTTGAAATAGTCCATAACCACTGAAAAGTTCCTTAAACAGAACTTATTAAATAGTGAAAGTTCACTAGAAATACAGTGAACAATAGGCACTTTTTCACACAGTCCATAGCCACTGAAAAGTTCTTTAAAATTCACTTTTTAAATAGTAAAAATTCACTAGAGATTCAGTGTTCAGAGGGCACTTTTTCAAACAGTCCAAAGTCACTGAAAAGTTCCTTAAATGTCACTTTTCAATTAGCTAATTTCACTAGAGACACAGAGGACAAAAGTCACTTTTTCAAATAGTCCATAGCCACTGGAATTACAGTAAATGTACAGCAACTTATGAAATAGTGAAGTGTTTCAGGAATAGTGTATATTCACTAAACGAAATAGTTGCTAGCTTTTCATGAGCAAAATACACTATTCTATACAGTGCATAGTCACTGATTCATATTAGTATACTACTGTTTTCACTAGTTATACAGTGATCATTTCGCTATTTCTTCAGTGAAAACTAGGTTCACTACCATGATTATTTAAATTTTCACTAATTGAACTTAAGAGAGTACGACACCTCTCGCGCCCTTATCCTATTCGTGACCGCCGGACGAGTCCTCCTTCTTCTCACCGACGTAATTATCCGCTGCACTCGATTCTCACTAAACGTACAACACAAAACAGGTAGCCCCGAAGCTCTTAATACCGAGGTACTTTCGCCACTCGACAGGTAGCCCGAAGTAGCAATCACTCGCAGAAATTCACTCTTAAAGACACTTAATAATTGTGTACTTAAGTACTTTATTACGACAATAGAATACTAATCTTATAAATATAATTATAAAAATTATAAGTTATTCAATAAATAGATTGATACTTATGTATTTTGATATATGCAAGCAAGGCAAATAAATAATGTGTAAATAAAATAATTCTATGAGCGCAGCATTAGACTTCAGAATCAACAATGTCAGCGATGTTTTACTTTAATTACTTTTGTGTTAAAATAGTTTTATTTAGTTCTTATAAAGTTCATGATTCAATAGAATTATTACATTCTTACAAATTTTATAACTGTTATATAACTAACAAATATATTAAATTCTTACTCAAGTAAAATATAATTATAAAGACTATAATCACTACTATTTCAACGATGTTTTAGTTGAGTGATGACAATTTAAAAAACATCGAATTTACTACATTTTTGAAATATCGGATTCGATTTTTTAAATAAGAATTTTTTATATTTTTAGTTCAAATTAAAAGAAACAGCACTTATGAACTAAGAATGATCTAAAACATGTCAAAACCAAATAACTGATTCGATTTTGTATGAGATAACAACTGATATTTTGCAAAGGGATATAAACTTGTTGAAAATAATGAAAATAATATCTAACCGAATAATAAGCTGTTAGTTTTGAAAATTTCGTCAGTAATAAGTAAACCATCGCTTAACCTTTTATACTGAAGGCACCACATACTGATTCTGTATGGATTGGGTTGCACGAAAATAGATATAGTCAATAAAATAGTTTTTCCAATGCACATAAATTATTAGAATATTTACATCAAATTTTTTTTGGCTAAGATATAGGGTTTTATTACAATAAAAAATCAAAAACGTACTTTTTTCTTGGTTTTTCAATGTTTACAGATAGGTTACGGTCCATGAAGGTTAAAATAAGTAACGTTATATCAACGTAGAGTTAACAAGTTTAATGTAGTTTTATAGCAAGTTTCTAAGTCTTTTAGTTACCGAGATACAATCATTTAAAAGGAGAAAGAAAATTGAAGACTGAAATATGTGAGTACCCTATGTGAATTATTAAGTTTATTTGATGTGCCTAATTTTGCATGTGGAGCTTTAGAAACTTCTTTTAACATTAATATATACTAAAAATACAATTGTATACAATAAAAATTGATTTTGGGAACAATTTTTCTTTTATTACGGCCTTTAGGTCAAAATACCAAGTTCCTTATGAATAGGATTAGGGTTTAACGGGGTCAATTGGCTTTATACGATGACCACATAGTGTCGTCATGTCCCCGAGCTCACCTGACTTGTAGACAGCCACCTCGACGTAACTCGACCTCGGCGACTGTGCTATACTTTACATAGCATGGCCAACGATCTCGAAAACAAATGTGTGGCGGGAACTCTTCGCCACACTTTCCCGTGCTGCAATTATTGTTAGTAAATTGAGTTCAATAAAGATTGAGGTTTTAAGAAATACAGGAATATACTCTCAATAATAACTAGTAACAGGAGTCAAAGTATTGAAGTAAATAAAAAATAAGTACAATTAGTCCGCATTCAAATGGTTGAGTCGCGCGATAGTGGAGTCATTCGTACGCATACTCAACAAAGAAGAATCGAGTATTCCGTCACAAGGATTCTCGATTACCAGCGACTTTGTCGATGAAATGATCGCACAGATAAACGACTCACGTTAGCATGAGGATTCGTACTGCTTAGCTCGCACTCTTCGTGGCATCGATGCTCGCATAGGCTCGCTCGAAGCTCCAGAGGAAGACGCGTGAAGAATTAGGCGTATACCTTCTTTCACAACTGATGTAGATGGTACTCATTCCAGTAAATTTATTCTCTGTGGTTTGACGATGTCCTTGAGCACTTCAGTGGTCTCATACAAAAGGTTTATATCGAAAAACACGAAATATATACAACGGTATGGTAAGATCTTATCTGCCTAGTAAATATAAGTAGTATAACTAGTAGTAATACTCCCCACTTTCCCCGCGCGTCCCTCGCTTACATGGCAACGACGGTTGCATGACCGTCGTTGCCGTGTTATGCGCATCGTACGACATAACGAGCGTAGGATATATATTCAAATATCGCATCCTAACCTCTCGTTACAAGAGAAAAATAAAAAATTCCACCTGATTCAACTTGAAAAGCGGATCAGAAAAGGTATCATAAAATTTTCTGTAAACTTAATAGTTTTTCAATTAAAAATCATAGATCTTTGACTTCGACTGGACAATCGATGTTGAAGCGAAAATACTCATTGACTCTAAGTTTCTAGGTAACAAGCAAAATTAGACACATCAGAAAAACTTAATAATTCACATAGGGAATTTCCACATTTTAATGATCGTATTTCGATAACTAACGCACTTAGAAAATTACTGTAAATATTAAATTGAAGGTTTGAACTCTACTTTGATATACCTTTACTTATTTGAACCTTCATGGACCGTAACCTATTGGTAAACGTGAAAAACCACGAAAAAAAGTACTTTTTTTATTTTTCTTTTGTAATAAAACCACATATAATGGACAAAAAAATTTTCTTGACCCAGGACTGAAATTGAATCTGAACTAGAGTAGATAAATACCACTTTTTCATTGCTTTGATACACAAATTCGAGTCATAGAGACTATTGTACTAGAGTTAAAAATTTATTATTTTACATTCATGATTACTTACATATTAAAATATTTTATGCATGAATAATATACATTTTCACGTTGCTGAACATTATTCCAATTTCTTTCAATGTGCATAAGAAGAAGACCTAAAGCGTGAATCACGCAATAAGAAGTAAAATTAATGAGTGAGTTTAAATATGTTATTCTTTCCATCGGATTAAAAAAAGTAGGTTCACTGTTGAGTTTCAAGCTTCGAACTATGCTTAAACAATCGATGTAAGAAAACTCTGATTTTGGAAGAACGATAAAGGCAGGAGTTATATCTTTGTATATTTTTTCAGAAAAAGCGTCATTAAATTGGATTGACGAATGACACGATGAATTATGTTGTCCTGAGATTGTAACAACTTCAATTGGTTTAATCTGTTTAAAAATATTCTCACTACATTTGACTAAATTGTGATCTTGAAATAAATCATCTACGATGTTAAGGGTTTTGTCTTGGAAATCGTAATATGCGGCGCCAATAAAATTTTTGTCAGAAACAATAGATAGAATTCTCTGTAAAGATTTATTTTGAATTAATTAAACGTATGCTTTATATTTTTATTTATTTCGTAGCAAAACTTACGTGTCTGTGAATATTTCTTGAATTACCTCGCTTATTTTTTAAATAAAAATCCATTTTATTTCATAAATTTCAGAATTTAAAATTAGGAGTCTAATTACATCATTGGAATCCTAAAATTAATATAATTATATACATATAATTATTACATATATATCCTATCTTCAAAAAGTGTAGGACGGTGGTCATGTTAAAGCCTAAAAATTTCGATCAGCTGCCTTACGTGCCTTGCGTGTATTACGAGTAGTTTGAAATTTCTTTAGGACTTAATAAAATTAGTAGCGAATTCCAATTTTTACAATTTGAATACGATACAAATGTCTGGAATGAGGTTGAGAACGATGTAAGACCATACACGCAAGAGAATCAGTACTTTTATGAATATACAAGGAATACATGTGTACAAAAAACCTATATTTTGACTTTTGAAGCGCGCGCAAGCGCACTCTCGATGTTCGAGTATATATATAATTATATACATATATATTATATAGTTATAAGCAACTTTTGCAACCTGTTCTGCCCCTCGCCCCCCCATTTTAGATATAAATTACATTATTTTGTTGGTTACATCGACACCCCTCCCTCCTCATCGCCCGTTATTTTTGGTGTCCTCAAATGCCCCCCCCCCTTACCCCCATGTTTCTCTTTCCTTTTTAAAGAAATAATGTCCCCTACCGACCAAGCCTCGAGTCACCGAACAAAGCGTAAGGAAATTGTACATACTTCTGCTGTTATAGTATTTATGTTGTTGTCCCTCCGCATAGCTTTTTTTTGTATTACGATCAGTTTGGCGTTTGTAGATATAATGTAGAAATAATAGCTGGCTTATGAAGGTCTTCGAGTCAGATAATAGGAGGAGGCTGGAAGTCATGGGTGGAGTGGATAGGTTATGTTATGCATGGAGGTCATGATTGGAATTGCAAACGGAGGGTGGAGTACATGATTGAAGGCAATAGGTGGAAAGTGGATATGGTGGAGGTTATGATTGGGGCGGCAAGTGAAGGGTGAAGGAGCTGCACGGAAAAAGTCAGAGACTGTTTACAGGCCTATGGTCCATGGAATATGTCTTGGCTCTGCAGTCTGTAGTGTTTCTAACTGCCCGCATTATTTGCATAGATCCATCCGGAACAATAAAGACTAGCCTTATGGAATCATGCAGTGCATTGTTAAATGACTGACTCAACATATTTAATAAACATAATAAAATAAATTACTATAAATTTCATACATTTTATGGTATAAAATATCAAACACAAAGATACAGTTATAAGAATAAGAGTTATAGAAAGACAATTTTTGAGGTCAGAGTGAAAACATTCTAGAAAGTTTTGTTTTATTGGATATCTTATAACACGTTTTAATGATTTTGAAGTGAAATTATGAAGTCTTTCTTTCGTTTAAATCTAGAATTTTTTCAACCTAAACTCAATTTAGTCTAGGAGCAGGAGTAGAGGGGTTTTCGTCGGACTTTTGGGTCAACGGAATTTTCTTAGTGATTTCTATGTATTTTTACCTCCTGAACACGAATATCGGAAGTGTTTTACCGAAAAGTGGTCAGGAAATTTGTTATTAACAATTTAATTGTTTGAATTGCTATAAAAAGAAGACTTTGGACAAAAGTCATATTATAGCTTCATATACTTATGCAACATATCTGCTATATTTTGAGGAATTGAAAAATATTGATTAGAAGCAGGGATATTGGATAACTAGTGCATTATAGATTTGGTTATATTTCATATTTTTCCACTTATGAACACACGTTTTAAAGCTTAAGAGCTTTTCTACAGATATGGGGGTTAAAATATATACTCAAAACATTGAAATAAAAAGTTTATAACGTCAGAACCTCAAAAAAAGGGGAAAAAATATAATTTTTTTTGTTTATAAGGGAATTTGATCGGTCATTTTTTACAAATGCATATTGAAGCTTATAGAGTCTTATTCCTTATTTGAAAACAAAGATTTTGATGTGAGGTGATGCTAAGATACCATTATTGGCTTGAGTATATTAGCGATTCAAAGCGCGAGCGCGCGCGACCACATGAAAAGAATAGCGCATTGAAATGTGTATAGCGCGTGCTTTGTGTTGCCATAGTATAAAATAATCATATAAATAAATGTTGTTAAAATAATATAATTACAATGATAATAATTATATTATTTATATCCAAAATTTACAAGTTCTTCAAACGTGGGAGAAAACCCTTATTTGTTGTGAAAGGTTAATCAAGGGGCGCGGCAGCGCTGTGATGGCAAGTATAAGGTACTTTAGTATGTACGCCGCCGTCGGGCGCTAGCCTGCAGACCATATCGCTACCCCGTACGAAGACTATGTTATACCAAACTCGGAACGAAAAGTATGTTAAACGCTAATCCCAGTGAAAAAAAAATCAAAACAGCGCTTTCAGCGAAAAATATGTCACATCAAGGTTCCCAGCGAAACACATGTCAAGATGTGTTATCCCTGCGAAAAACATGTCAGGTAGTATTATCCCTGTGAAAAACATGTCAGGTAGTATTCTCCCAGCGTAGAACATGTCAAGTCGGAATCCCAGCAAAAAACACAACAATTTGGGGTCTAAAAATTATGAAAAAAATTATTTTAACTTGTCGGTGGTATTTATAAGGGGGGGGATCATACATACATACATACATACAACATATATATATACATATACATATTATATATATACATATATATACATACATATATATTAGGCTGCCAAGTTCCAGGTCCATACTTGAAATTTTCAAATGCGTGTAGCTTGAGCGATGGAGAGACTCAGTAGGAGTACAACGGATTTTAAATTTTTTAAATCGAATAATATTTAATAGGTCCTAAGCGCTTGCAAAGATGCGTGACCAAGTGTAGAAATCGTGTAGCAACGTGACTAAAAAAAGTAATGAGCCGTGGAACGGGACAATAAGCATCATTACCCCAGTCATAAATACTTTATGGTAGGGTCAGGCTTTTCGGGACCTCTCGCTACAGGACCACGTGTAGCACCATGTGTTGTGTCCTCTGCGGAAGGGACCAAGCGCTGTTAAAGTCATTACAGCTTATTCCGGAAAAAAATTTGACATTTCACCTACTTTTTGAAACGAAAGCTGGAACTTTAATTTGATGTTTGACCCTGTTCTTAAAACTTTTTTGGCAAAATTCTTTTTGGAATCATTTTTGCATGAATTGAAGAACGCTGTGTGAAAATTTCAAAGTCATCGAAACAGTGGAAGGTACCTTAAATCGGCTCCAAAGTTGGGTGGTTTTAGTCAAAATATGCACCTGTTCTTCTTTAATTATTAACATTTTTGCACCAAACTTTTTCGAGCCTATTGCTATCGACACCGTGATGAGCTTCCGAAAAAAAATATCAAAAAATCACCATAATTTCATAGTTATATTCGTGTAATTGTTTGCCTGTAGTAAATCCTATTTAAAAAAAAGAAATTACAAAGGAGCTACCAAATATTAACGGATCTCCTCCAGGGGGGAGAAATAATCCTTCGTCGTCCACTGTACCGCGCGCGCGCCTCTCCTCATCGTGTGGTGGTGGAGGGGGTTGCGAGGCTGGCCAGTATGTGGCGATGGTCAAGGTGCCATCCTCCATATCCCAGTCCTCCCCCCTTGCGCCACTGGCCCCTCTCGCGCCTGTACGGGAGGGTAGGGGCACCGATACCGCGGTTCGAGGTTCGCCTCGTCAAAGGGGATGTGTCCAACCGCCCGTTCGGTTCGGGGTGTGCCTCTCCTTCTCCCTCTAAACCGGACCTTCGCTCAACGGCTGGCGTACCTACCTCCCTCGTTACGCCTGAGCTCTGCTCTACGGCCGGCAGACTGACCTCCCCCGTTACGCCGGAGCTGGGCTCCACGGCCGGCAGGCTGCACTGCGCTCGCGTCCACTCCCTTTCCTCGTCGGCCTCGCGCTGGATACTCGTCCAATCCCATTTTGGTCTGGGCGCTCGCGGGAATTCTTCCCGGGTATCCTCGCCAGGGCGCTTGCCCAGCCGTGCCCACACCGAGCTGGCTCGTTGGGGGCCATCCCCCGTACCGGGATTAGGCTCTCCGGCCGTATAGGAGGGGGGTCTCCGGTGCCAGACCCGATGTAGAGGGGGTGGCGCTGGCGATAGGCGGAGGTGTTTCGACGGTGCGGGGACCTCGTCGCGGCTCCTTGGGCCTTACTCCCTCTAGGGAGTAATTCCTAGTAGTTGGTCGCGGCCCGGGGGTCGTCGTCGGCGCGACGGGGTTCTCAGACTCCCACAGGAGGTCGGCTTCTTCCTCCAGGGAGACGCAGCATTGCAGGCCTCCCTCATCCGGGTCATCCGGTCCCGCGAGTGCTACCTCATCCTCTGAGGCGTCCTGCCCTATGGGTGCGGGGTGGGTAGCCGGCACTCCCTCGTCCTCCATGACCTCGGCGGTGTCCTGGGCTGGCTCCCTCACGTGGGTAGCTCGGCGAGCGACTGTCTGTCGGAGGAGTTCCTCCCTCAGACGCTGCTCCTCGTCCATTCCACCGTCGCAGGCAGTACTACGGGGTTTGTAGCCACTCATCCTACAATCAATCTTATTTTACTACGGGTTCGCGGATATTTTCAGGACAGCACAGTTTTCCCATCACCTTGTTACTTACATGCATTATTTCACATAAACATCTGGCACTCAGGGCACCTACTAATACTACTTTTTGGATACATCGTGGGGTTAGGAACAGGGATGTGGCCAGGACGCGGTGGGATGTACTTCCGTAAATCACTAACATGGACTTTGGCTATCTTCCGCCCCTTCCCGCCCTCCGTTTCCAGTTCATATACAAGGGGTGATATCTTCTTTATTGTTTTGAAGGGGCCCTCGTACTTTGGCGCGAGCTTAGATGCGAAGTGCGCGGCGGCATTCGGCAGCGGATGCGCTTTCCGTAATATCAAGTCTCCCTCTGAAAACTCTGCAAACTTACGCCCCTTGTTATACACTCGGCTCTGTCTCTCCCTTTCTCTATCGATGAACTTGGCTACAAGTTCGCGCAGAGCATCTAACTTCTTCATCCTTTCCGACCACTCTTCTGGCTTTCCCACATCCACGCTTGGGTTACCCTCCATTTCCTTCTTTCGCCGTAAGCTCCCTACCGGGGTGGGGTGGTGACCAAAATTAAGGAAGGCCGGCGAGGTTCTGAGCGTGGCCTCGTTAGCTGTATTGAGTGCGTGTCTCAGCTCATGTAGACGTTTATCCCAGTCCTGGTGACTCTCTACGTACATCGCGATCATGGTTTTCAGGGTTTTATTGATCCTCTCCACCGGGTTGGCTTAGGCGTGATACGGGGAAGTCGTGATATGCACTACCCCGTATTCGGCTAAGGCGGGAGTGAGGGTTTTGTTAACGAACTCTGTCCCATTATCGGTCAAGAGGTACTCGGGAGTTTCCCATGGAAAGAGAACCAGTTCTTCGAATGCCTGTAATACGGCCTTTCCATCTGCCTTTTTTAGTGGTTTGACCTCGATCCACCGCGAGAAGAGATCTTTGAAGACTAGCAGATATTTGTTCTGGCTTTTGCTCCTGGGGAACTCCATCATATCGGCCGCTACCACTGTCCAGGGTTCTTCGACTATCCTTCTCCCCATTAGTCCCTGGGGCCCCTGTTGGCTAACTTTATACTGCTGACACGAGAGACAGGAGTTTACGTATCGGTATGCGTCCCTGTACATGCCTGGCCAGAAGTACTCTCGGGCTAGGCGGTCGTACGTTTTGTCGATCCCCATGTGCCCAGAGTTTGCGGCGTCGTGGGCAGTCAAAAGTACGCTCTCCTTCTCCTCCTCGGGGACTACGAGCTTCCATCCATCTTCTCCCCGTGTAATAGGCTCTATTATCGGATCTATTTTGTACCGATAAAGTCTCCCGTCGATCACTCGCCATTCTGGGAACCTTTTGGGATTTTCTAGGACATCAGCGCTGCGGCGGAGATACCAGCTGTCAACTGTCTCTCCCAGGGCGGCTTCCTCGGTTTCAAACATGCGCGATAAGGCATCAGGTACTTGGTGATCTTTCCCCGGACGGTGTTCAATCGCGCAGTCCCACTGCTGTATCTCTGCAACCCATCGGGCTAACCTCCCCGTCGGCTCTTTTAAATTTCTCTGCCATTTGAGCGCGCTGTGGTCGGTAATTACCGTAAAGTGATATCCTTCGACGTACGGTCTCAGTTTCTTAATGGCGCAAATCAAACCTAGGCATTCTCGCTCGGTGGTAGTATATTCGCTCCGCCTTGGTTAACGTTCGACTCACAAACACTATTGGGTGTTCCCCGTCGTCAAATTCTTGAGTGAGAACGGCCCCAACCGCGATGTTGCTCGCATCGCACTGTATGCAGAAAGGCTTCGTGAAATCCGGTCTCCCTAATACCGGGGCTGAGGCTAAGGCATTTTTGATACTTTGGAAGGCCTCCTGCTGATCCTCTTCCTATGACCATGTTCGGTTTTTATGGAGTAACGCTGTGAGAGGCGCTTTTAAATCCGATGCGTCTTTCACAAACTTATCATACCATCCAAATACACCCAACAATCGGCGGACTTGTGTAGGTGTTTTAGGTACAGGGTACTGCAGTATCGGTGCTATCTTCTCGGGGTCAGGGCGCAGCCCTTCTTTGTCGAGGATGTACCCCAGGTATTTAATTTCTCCTACACAGAAGTTACTCTTTTTCGGATTGATCGTCAGACCTGCGTCTACAAGTACCTTCAACACGTGTTTGGTCCAAAGTTTATGTTCTTCGACGGACTCTGTGGCTATAACGACATTGCCGAGATACCCAATCACAAATGGGGCTACGGCAGGGCCAAATAAGGCGTCCATGAGACGCTGCAGCGTTGCGGGGGCGTTGCAAAGGTCGAACGCCATTCTGGTGAATTGGAACAACCCCATGCCTGGTACGGCGAAGGCGGTGTACTTCTTGCTATTTTCCTCCATTTTCACTTGAAAATACGCCTGCCGGAGATCTATTTTGCTGAGGTATTTGGCGTTTCGCAACCCATCGAGGATCATCGTCATAGGTGGCAACGGACTGTCTTTCTTGGTCACGGCGTTGATTGCGATGTAATTAACGCAAAATCTCTCCGTGCCATCTGGCTTCAGCACGAGTACAGGTAGACTGCAAAAGTGACTGGCGGAGTTGTCGATGACGCCTAGTTTCCAAAGTTCCTCTACGGCCGCTTGTATTGCGGCTAACTTTTTCGGGGACTTTCTTATCCACTTTTGACTGATCGGCGTTTCATCCGTGAGCTGGATGTGGTGCTCGGTCTTGGTGGTGAAGCCTAGGACGTCCGGAGAATACTCAGGTAGTATCTCTTTCACGATTCTGTCTATCTCTTGGCGATCTTCTACTTCTAACTCTAATATGCCTGCGCACTCAGCGTAGATTGCAGCTACTGGCTGGTCGCATAGCCGGTCATACTCCCTCCACGGTCCTGAATTGGCTCTCCACCAGCCTCTATCGTCTGTGTCTTTTCTAAACGTGTCGCTGAAGTCTTTCTCCAACAGTATTGTGTGTTGGACTTCCTGTACGGCTCTGGCTGATATGGTACTGGGGATTCCCTCTAAGTCGAATCGAATATCCAAATATCCCAGGATTGGTGTCCGGGTCCCGTGACCGTCTGGATGTGTACTGTTGCGTTGCGAAGTCGGTTGGCGAGACGCTGAGCTATCTCTGGTCCCACTAATGATACAACTGCTCCCGGGTCGAAGAGCGCCCTGTATTGCTCCCCTGCGAGGATAACTCGTAAGTAATTTCGATTATCAACAGTGATTCCCGCAATTTCTCCGTCATCCTCCCTCATAGGGCTAGGCACGTCGACAAGGGTGGCGTCGTCCTTCGGCTTGGGGTTATTGGTACTCAGTAAATTTAGTGCTCTTTCTATTGTTTCTAGTTGCTCATACTCTTTTTCTTCCTCCGTATCGCTACTATCTTCTTCTCCACGTCGCAGCCTCGATTATTTCGATCTCGTCCATGTCAAAATCGTCGTTGAAATTGTCCAACACTGATACCCTCTTTAGCTGCTCTTGTATTGCTCCATCTTTTTCCATGGCGTTCTTCTGGGTTTCTCCTGAATCCATCGTCCAAATCAGGCGATCTGTGGCTGCCTTTACAGGTGTTTCTTCCTCTTTGTACGACGTGGCTTGGCTCAGGCTCGTGGGTGGTGCACACAAGTATCTCTGATTCAACTCTAAGTTTCTCTCCTCAACTCTTTTTCTTCATACTTCCAGGTTGAGTTTTGCAAACTCCTCCGCTCTCAAGTTTTTGATTTCTCGGGTTCTCTCTCTGGCTCAGATTTCTCGGATTTCTCAGATTTTCTCTCTAACTCGGATATTTTCCTCGTAACGCTGCTACTCCCCAGAGGCTCAACCGGCGTCCCGTTTGGCGTGGCTTCCGCAATCTATTCTACTTGGATTTCTGATTTCCTCAGTTGCGCCGTGACTTCCTTATCCCCGACTAGCGAGTTCGGCTTGTCTGCGGCACTCTCTTGCCTAAAACTAGTTTTCTTCCGCTGCTCTCCTCTTATTTCCAGGAATTTTTCAATACCTCGTGCTTTGTACTCTTCTTTTTCATTGCGGTTGTTCCCTGTTTGGTTATGTTTTTCTGGTTTTTCTTCACTCGAGGTAGGGGTGACATAGGCTCCTATCCCTTGATTTTGTTTGTCTACCGCTAGCTTTAGGTTAGAACTTCCAATTCTCGGTATTGATACTCTCGGCTGTGGCTTTTTCGGTGTTGCATCTGCTTGACTCTGTTTTAGTGGCAGTATGCCACTCTCTCCCCCTTCCAAGACTGACGTCCGGATAGGAAAGTCAGTCTTTTCCTCCACCAAACGCCCTAACATGGGAGTTGACTCCAGAGGGGGTTTGATGACTGCGGTTGTGGGGTTTGTTGCGCCTGTGGGGGTCGCGGTAGTTGTGGTTGTTGCTGAAGTGGGGCTTGTGGTGTTGGCGGGGAAGTCAGCAGCCCCTGTGCTGCTCCCGCCTGTGCGTTTCCCAAACCGTTTCTGATTTGAGCGCACACCGGCGTTTGGCAAGTTTGGAATCTTGCTCCTTTATTTCCGCAAACCTGGCAAGTCGGCTCTGGCCTTACCGGACAGTTTTTTAACTGGTGTCCCATCTGTTAGGTGACAGTTAGCTGCACGGTGTCCGGTTTGGTGGCATGTGTAACATGCACCTACATAGTCGGCTTGGTTGCCTGGTCTAGCGTTGGGTTTTTGCGTTGGTGGCGCTGTGTTTAGCGGTGGTGTGCGCTGTAGACGTTGTCGGTAGCTTCCTGCGTAGGTTACCTGTGCTGCATAGACAGGTTCTGCTGGCGTGGTTGTGGTGGTGTTGGTGGAGTGTTTGCGGGTGGTTGGCCCGTTTATGATGGAGGTGGTTGCTGTGTCGGCACTTTGTTATTTTTCCCTTTCTTTTCTTGTGTGGGTGGCGTTGAACTTGCAACTGCAGCGGCTACCTCGTTTACTACCTCCACTGCTGCTACCCTGGGCTTGGCCGCCGGTGGCCAGGCTACGGCAGGAAAACGAGATTTTTCCACCGGTGGCGGTGGTGTATATCTTAGATCTTCCTCTACTTGCTCTTCATACCTCCGACCGTATTTCTTCAAATCATGATAAGTTTCGACGTGTTTGTTCTTCAGTGCCCTTCTGTATTCGGGCCTTAGCCCTTTTAGAAGGACTTTGATCTGCTTCCTGGTTCTCAAAGGCTTTCTCAGATGATCGGCTATATATCTGAAGCTTGTAATATATGCATCTCTCCTTTGCCTTGTGTTCTCTTTTATAGTTCGTCCATTATGTCATTCGACGACATCGCCTTACAGTATTTCTGTCTAAAGGCTTCTTCGAAATCTTGCCAGTTACGGAAATCCTCTTTCTCCGTTTCGTACCACAGTGCGGCTCGGCCTGTCAGAGTATACGAGATGATTTCTAACATCTGCTTGTTGTTTTGTCCTGTGCTTGTTTTTATATCTATCAGCTTCGATATGTACTCTGCGTTGTCTCGGGCTTCGGCTGCAAATTTCACGTCGTAGCTCTTCAGGATTTGGAGTTTGGAGGCGTACTGTGTGAGGTTATTTATTGTATCTCTTTCCGCTTCTATGCTTGTGCTGGTTTCACTTCTTCGGCGTCGTCTCTGATTGCTACAGGTTGTTCGTCTCGGTGTCCTACGGCTTGGCGAGGGACTATAATCTGCGTCGCTGGTTTCTGATGATTCGCTGCTTGACGAACTACTCGAGCTCTTTCTCCTCCGCCAATCGCGTCTTCCGCGTTCGCTCCTACGACTTCTGTCGGTGGTGTGATTTTGACTATTGTGTCTTTTACCAGCTGATGCTCTTTCGTTTCCACTGTCGCTGGATTTCTCTTGGTCAACGTTGTATACGGGGGCGGGCGGTGTTTGTATTTGTGGCTGCCGTTGAAATCGTTCAGTGAAGTAGGGGTTTGGGTAGGTATGTTCCAGGACGTGTCTGTTTCCTCCCCTTTTTGATTCGTTTCCCCTCGTTCGTGAGCCTGGGTTCGTAGGAAGGCTCGTGCGAGGTCTTGGGTTTGTCGAGGGAGGAGCATCTCGTACGGGGTCTGCCCAATCTTTTCCTTGGTCGTAGTCGATCGCCACGTTATTCTGACCAATTTCCTGCCGTTCATTGTTGACTGGGAAGTCGTAATTGACAGGTCTTAGTCTCGGTTCTTCGATGGTTCGCTCCGATTCTGCATTGCACGACTTTGGCCGCACATTCGTTTGTCTCGGTGTGCTATTCAGATAATCTTTTGGTGAATTCCACTGATATATGCTGTATTGTGTTTCGTCTGCTGAAGCGTTGTCTTCTACGGGTAAATTGTTGTTCAGGCTAGGGATTTTCGGGATCGCTCCCGTTGATCTCGGAGTTGTATGAGTTGCTGCAGTTGATGGAGTTGCCGTGGTACGTGTCTCATGTCCCTAGAAGGATCCTGTTGGGTTGGTTTTTACCGGCACGTCCATAAATTGCTGTACTTCATGCGACTGGTGTACTCTGTACGGGAGTCCTTGTTCATGTCCCTGCATCACGTTAGTTACTCTGTGGATCTGACGTACAGTGACGTTCTGTATTTGTCCGAGACTGACGTTTGCAGTGGCAGGGTAGTTATTGTTACTTACGGACAATGGTATTGCTTGTGTTGTATTTTCCCGCAGCACTGTTTTCGGTGGGAGTAACATGTCCTCCATTGTGCTCGGTGGCACGCGACCATATTCATCCCACTCGTACCATGGGGCTTGGGCTACTTGGCTTTCTCTGATTCTCAAGCGTAATAGTCTGTCTTTAAGCAGTTCCATAGATCCTATACTGCTCACTCGATCGCTCACCAATTGTTCTAAAACATCCGTCTGCGTCATTCTCTCGATGTCTATGTGCAGGTGTCTGACACGCCTGTCTTTGCGCAATTCTAGCATTATTTGATAATGATTCTGCCTCTCATCCATCGTCAATACTAGTATCTTCTGTTTCGGAATGATTAATTATTTGTTATCTAATCTTCAAAATTATGTCTTCGTCAGATCTCTGACCGGTGGTAAGGGAGGATTTCTCAACCTTGGCTCTAGCTGATTCCCAAATCCCTAACTACTGTTTATTCGGAGAGGGAGAGTTTTGCTCTCGACATTGGCAGGGTGTCGAGAAAAACTTAAATCCCCGATCTACTTTGGTGAAAGGGGTGTATGGAAAAAAAATATAATTTCACTTTTGACGTGCAGACTGTTAACCGTCAATGTGATTTGGCTAAGGCAGACAATGGTTTGGTTAAGGAAATTTCCCAAATCATGCGGGTTACATAAATTAAAACGAGTAAAAAAAATATGGTAAAAAATGTAAAAGAAAATTACATGTTACAGTAAATATAAATAATATTGTAAAATTAATAGTGTGTAATGATTAATAATAATTTTATCCGCGCAATAATCGTTTGCGCAGAACTCGGTAGTATCAATTCTCCGTGACTGTCGCAGAGAGCAACTCTGAGTTTGCACAAGAATTATTATTCGGTGCGAATATGCGGTTATACGACGCTCCTCGTATTTATGGACCAGAAAAAAAACTTTTCGATCAACGCGTGCGGGGTAATTCGCTGGTTAAGCTAGCGGTCACTCTAGTCTCCTTAGAATTAATTCGACACGTTAGGAATTTTTGTGAATCAATCCTGATTTATTCTACAAGGTTATGTGGTATTTCCGCGATTTCACGTACCCAATAATTAATCCTATTCGGCCAGTCTCACTCCTCGAGGAGATTGGATCTCAACTCGACGGCTCGGCTGCAACACAACACGCGAATTCTGGGTATTCTCAAAACTTAGTTTTCTTAAATCACTTAACCGGAAAATTTTTCTCGCACGTTGCACAAGAGAGAGAAAAAAAATTAAAACACGGAAGAAAAAAATAATAAATCACTTGTTTTCCCGAGAGAGCTATCGCTCGAAAGAAAAAGTCTTTAATTGTTTTGTTGTGTCGGAGAGAAAGGGAAAAAAAAATTTTATTTTCACGTCACTGTGTTCGCGCTGGCGCTCGGCAATCCTCCTTGGCAAGCAACCGACGCCACTATTCAATATGGCTGCCGACGACTTGCTCGTTCTGCCAAGATTGCTAGATTCGCGTTTGCACCACGCGAGCAATTTTTCACACAGAGTTTTCGATAATTTTTTTAATGTCCTTAACAACAACAAAAAATTAATGAACTCGTAAGTTACGGCTCCGGGCTTTATTTTGGGTTAATTGGACGCTAGTGTGACACGGCAGTGGAAAGAGGTGCACGCGGGCGGACAGGGGGAGAAGCGCGCGACCACGCTGATGACGGACGCGAGCAATCGTCCCGCGGGGGAACGGTAATGACCGCCGGCTGGCTGGCGTGCCGCGCGTCGTCGTCCTCCTCTCTCTCCTCTCGAGGTGGTTGGTTTCTGTGCTGTGCTCTCCTCCTCCCCTTCCGTGTCTCTCTAGGCTCTGCTTCGCTTCTGTTTTTTCGGTATAAAGGGCGCTTTGACGCGCTGCGGCAGCCTTGAGCAGGCTTCAGGCCTCGGCTGAGACTCGGGATCTACAGGGTCGCGTGAGCCGGTAAAATAAGTACAGATTTGGACACTCGGGTTCGCGAATTAATGGCACTATTTTATAAACACCTAATTCCGTACACGTCTTTTCTTTTGCGCGACAGCGGCTCGGCAGTTAGAAATTCTCGCGACACAAACTCACACACGCTCTTACTCCCGTCTCTACTCCTTCGCTTCCATCCCCTCGTACGGCCGCTGTCTCGTGCTCTGCAACGTCGGACGCGAAAACTAGTGCGAGACGCTGTTGTGCGCTGGTGGTGAGGTGGTTGGTGTAGAGGTGCTGGTGGATACTCCTTGCTCACGACTCACTCGGAACTCTAGAAATTGCTGATGCTTTCTGATTGCTCGATGCTGCTGTTAGGCGTACTCTCGTGCTACTGCCGGTCGCGCTTCATCGTTCTACCTCCCGATCTCACACACACGCATACACATGTCGGCTACGGCGGTCACGTGATCAGTCGCGTGATTTTCCTAGCCGCGGCAATTACAAATTTCTCCTGTACACTTTTATCTTCCTCGTTCTCTCGCTCCACGCATACATTTTTATTCTACACATTTGCCGCTGTGGACGACGCTTGTGCCTCCACTTCGACCCAATAGTTCTCTGCGCTCATACAGTGGGGCTCGCAGGCCTTCACTCGGCTATCGTAGTCTCTCCATCTCTCTCTCTCTCACATTCTCTCGGCTTTGTACGCACACACGTGCGCTTGCCCGCTCATGCATACGCGGCTCTGCCGCTCGCCGCGCCGCTCGCTGCCCCGCTCGTTGCGCGCCATACGCTTGCTGCGCTAGCCGTCGCCTGGTGCTCCTCGGTGGTGTCATGGCGGCGGCTGTGGCCCGTCGGTGCGCCTGCTAGCTCCGCGCGCCACGCGCGGCCGCGTGTAGTAGTCGGCGGCGCTCCCACTCCTCGCGCGCTCTCTCGCAGCTCGGCGACCGTGACGTCACAGTGGCGACTCGACATCGCGCTGCGGGCTCTCGCACGCTCTCCCTCTCTCTCTCTCTCCTACGGCGCGGCCCAGTGCCGGCGCCTGGCTGTGGCTCAGCTGTTCTCTCCTGTAAACACCTTTACCATTAGAGCCCATTGCTCTGCTCGGTTTCGGGTGTCTGCAGGAGAGTCACTCAGCTTTTATGACGGATAATCCGTCGCAATATGTATGTATATATATATATAATATGTATATATGTATATATATATTGTGACGGGAATCCCGTCGATGGCTGCTCGCCTGGACACCACCCAGTTAAGATAACGTACTCTTATACTCGGTGGTGCTTTCAGAGCAGCAAGCGAGCAGTCAGCTGTTAAAGCCACAGGACAGCGCGGCGCCGAGAGCAGCACGCCGCCGAGCAGCAGCAGTACGAGAGCGAGGGAGTGGGGGAAACACAGCGCGTAGCAGCGCGCGGCAGCCAAGGCAGTGTTGGGGTTCGAGAGAGCCACCATGGGTGGCTTTTGATACTCATCGGCAATTTCAGACCGTCCAAGCGAGATCGATCTGGTACAGCTAGCTTCACGCAATACAAACTTGTCCAAGTGATGCTTGCACTGTTGCGTACCACGTCCCGCTTATTTCTGGTTTTCAGCGCGTTAAATTTAAATTCAAATTTAATTTATGTATAACCCTGTAAATAGCACATGAAATAAAATTTTTTTTTTATATGGTAAATACACTATTAATATAGATATACTTAGAGCTATCCGTGATTTGTTTACAGCGCGGGCCAATAGAATTATCTCTTTTCGTTAACATACATACACTATAGTATATGTAGCGCACGGCTCACATAGATTTTCTAATTTTTTTAGCATAATTTAAATATAATCTAAGGGCTTTAAATTATAATTTTTGACAAAATTAGTGCCCAAAATTACAGAATAAAAATAATTAAATTTACTTACCTTTCGTTGTAATTATAGTATTACGGGTTTTGTTAGCTCACTTATTCTAAAAATATATTATTTTATACAAATGTATTAATTGTATTTACCATATAAAAAAAAATTTTATTTCATGTGCTATTTACAGGGTTATATATAAATTAAATTTGAATTTAAATTTAACGTGCTGAAAATCAGAAATATGCGGGACGTGGTACGCAACAGCGCAAGCATCACTTGGACAAGTTCGTATTGCGTGAAGCTAGCTGTACCAGATCGATCTCGCTTGGACGGTCTGAAATTGCCGAAGAGTATCAAAAGCCACCCATGGGGCTCTCTCGAACCCCAACACTGAGCCAAGGCGAGAGCAAGAGAGAGGGACGAACGGCAGCGCTGAAGCAACGAGAGCGAGAGAGACAAGAGATACAAGGCATGCGAGCCACGAGGCGTACGCGCGCGAGCGGCGGCCGCCATGTTGGTGAGCTACTGACTGAAGCATGAGTGCGAGAAGGATGGAATAGCGAGAGAATGAATGCGTTAGAGACAGACTAGAGAGAGAGTGGAGGCAACGCGTATGCGCCGTATGATATTGGGAAAAGGTGGAGGGCTACGGCTCAATCCACAGCGCGCGTGCGAGCGATAAATGAAAATATAAGCGTGCCGAAGTACGTAACCGTGCGAAAATGTGTAAATATGATTAATTGAGCCAGTCATGCGTGTAAGCGTGTTTCAAAAGTCGCGCGCATTTATAAGAGTTGTAAAAGAGGACGCGAGAGTGCGAGATGATATATGGTACGAAAGCGTGGAAATATGTGATAGGCGCGAGAAAGCGATCTAGGGCAAATGCGTGAGTGCGAGTGAGAGAGCGATAGACGCCGCGAACCGGCGTAGTTGCCGAACGCGCGAGGACGGTCAGTATGGAAGGAGTCTGGAACGAGTATCCAAGGAGTATCGAGTACCACGAGGACCGAGACACCACGAGCGAGCAAAGAGAATTTTCCAAGGCGACGACCAGAGCGACCGAGCATTTCCCCCCGTGTGCATTTTCCGAGCGAGTATAAGTTTCTTTCGCGAGCACTTCCACAGGGCACGAGGCAACACCAGAACGCGAGGACGTAGAGGAAAAGGAGTAGAGACAGGTAGGAGTGTTGTGAAATACCTCCCCGCCGCGAGTACCTAACCTAAAGTCAGCCCGGGTTATAGACGGTGAGCTCGCCCGAGGACGAGCACGCGTCCGCGAGCAGAGAAACTATTGATTTGATTCTTGTTTATAATAAATTACTAAGTGTTATATTTTACAAGTCGCGTGTCTTTATTTTGCGTATCATTCTCCCTGCACCTCTTCCCCGTGACCTAGAGTATAGGAGAGTTCTCAAGCCGGCAGTTAAGTGTAAAAGATCGCGAGTTCGGGCGTCCAACAATAATTAAATACGAGCTCGCGATAAACCTGCATAGGTGTCATTACGTTGTGCTACGCCTGCCCAGGGACGGAAAAAGCACAACGTCATAATATGTATGTATGTATGTATGTATATATAATAAATAATTAATAAATAAATAATTTTTTTCATAATTTTTAGACGCCCAATTTATTTTTCCCTGGAAGATTCCGAGTTGACATGTTTTTCGTTGGGAGAATCGGAATTAAAATATTTTTCGCGGGGAATATCAATTTGAAATATTTTTCGCTGGGAGAGTGGACCGGACATGTTTTTCACGGGGATTAAGCGTTCGTCATGTTTTTCGTTCCGAGTTTGGTATAACATTGTCTTCGTACGGGGTAGCGATATATACTTTAAATTGGCCCTGTTGGAACCTTGGTGTACGGTTTTCTTCGCATTAAGAGCTTTAATTCTCACTTATATGTACTCAAATGAAAACTTGGAATAAAACTAACAAAATCACTTCAGGATCATATTTTGTAAAGTGGCTTCTATCAAAAGATTTTGTGAAGTGAAAGTTTGAGGTCCCGAATTCTTCTAATCGAAAATTCTTCTCCCGTCAGAACAAATGTTCTCCGCGGACTACGTCATCGTGACGTCAGCTCTACATATATACTATTAATATGTATTGTATGTACAGTTTATGTGTGCAAACGAGTAGACAATGGTGTATTTACATTTTAATTTTAATTTTTTTATATACAATACGCACGTAGTGTTAATGATATGTTAAAAGACATCTCACAAACATGACTAATAGGCTAATTCTAGATAAGTATTTAGTTTTACTTTTTTACAAATCGTACATAATATAATGAAAGATGTTGTGAACTGATTCTTTGTTAAAATGATCTCTTTTATTTTTCAGGTTTTATTGGAAGGCATACGACTCATCAGACTATAAAGAATTTTCTTGTGATGTGACAAGCTAGTGAAAGTGTTGTATTTTCATCGTTTAAGTATCGAAGAAAGTTTTTACAGTATTTCTATTGGGAGGTTACGCAACTGTCATATTATAAAGTGAAAGAATTCCTGTGAGAAGCTAGTGGTGTGAAAAATGTTTTTTCAAGATTTATAATTATTATATAAGTTCAGAAGACAAGTGGTTTAGATGTTTTTCCTAATTTTGAGAGAGCAAGTACACTAAGTTTCCAGACATAACGAGACTTTTCCCAAGTGAAAAGCATGTTTTGTTTTGTATAAGGTAACGAGAACTTATGAAGGCATACAACTATGAGATTATACAAGAAAAGAATTTTCTTGTGACGTGACTTATAATTTACTTTTGGTTTGTATTACATTGATTCTTGCACGTGTTTTTTTGTTTACAATGGCAAAATGAGCAACAGGGAATGTTTGAAGTTAGGCATACACATGCTTTCGTCTTACATACTTTACACGTACGATTATAAATTAATTCTCTATAGGAGGTGGTAAAAGTGTCTCTATTTCAACAGGTAACAGAAGGTCATCTTGTTCCTTCCAACCGTATTCTTTTGGTTGCGAGAAATAAGTAATTACGATTTGAGTACTTCTATAAAAAAATTCGGACTTTTACAATTATTGCGCAATATTACAAACAACTGAGAGAATGCTACTATACAATCCAAAACTAAATTGTTGCCCGTATAATAATTACATTAATATTTATTATCACATTATTCTTATTATTATTCTTATTATTATTATTATTATTATTATTATTATTATTATTATTATTATATTTATTACTATTAATCCTCGCCATTCTTACATCTAAAATTTACAAGTTATTCAAACGTGGGAGGAAACCCTTATTTGTTGTGAACGGTTAATTATCCATTTCACAACAATAATAACACATCTAATACTTTTTGGCAACGTTGCGTCCTCTATTGTGGGACCTTATTAAGCCATTAAACTAATTATAAATTACTAATACATTATAACTAGGTTATAGTATGTGACGTTGTGGATTTGTAGTCGTAAATACTACAATCGTGAACGTGGACTCACCCTGTGATCGGGCTACCTATCGACAAACCATATTTAATTTGACGCTGTATGTGTGGTTGGACGCCCGGTTCGTCGCACGCTGTGTCGGCTGTTCAGCTGTGTATGAGATTTCTTCGCCCGGGGTTGTACATCACAAAAAGGGGAATAGGGATTCTCGCAAATAAGCAACAACACGGATAATGTAAAAACTGTCCAGCGTTTATTAGAATTAATAGAATTACGTGTATAATAACACATGTGTGCTGTCGTCCGGCTGATGGCCGTCGACGGGCGGTTTCTCGCAGGCGCGCACTCGTAAGGTTAACACGCACTACCTGGCTGTAACTCGTTCTCGGCTCTTACTCTCGTACGGCGATGTCTCGTGCTCTGTAATTGCGCGCGATGTAAACTTTCGCGAAGCTACTTCTCAACCCCCCACTAGGGGTTGTCACTTTGACGCGTGCCCTAAGGGGCCAGTATGGGGACTCGTCTGGTGGATCCAAGCGGCCGGTCTGGCCTCGGTGTCGGAAGTATGGCGTCCCGAACCGGGTCGGGGGGTGGGGGGGCCTTGCCTCCGGAGACGGGGATAGCGGCCGACCGCCCCCCGGGCTGGGGTAGGGTTCACCCAGGCATGGAGGCGAAACCGGACTGATGCGGGATACCGCCTCTCGGGTCCGGGGTAGTTTCCCTGGTTTGGGATCCCCGTAAAAAGGGCTCTTCCGGCCGGGTCTCTCCCTGGGACTGGGTCTAGGACTCGGGGTTCTCGAGAACGGCCATGCGGGTTCATCAGAAGCTAAGAACAACCCCCCATCGCGTTCGGGAGGAGGCGCGATGGGTATTTGATCCAACCCCTACTCGACGAAAGTACGTTGGCAACTTATGGAAGAAACCCAAAGAAGACCAACTGACAAGGCTACAGGGAGAGCCTGGCGGCGAGGATAGGTACCTTTCTGAGGTCCTACGGGAGGGCAGAGGATATCGAGCACGGATGCGAGGTTCTTACCGAAGTTATCCTGAACTCGTATGAAGAAAACTGTGGACTCAGGAGAAGGGTCAAACCCAAGGGAGCACGCTGGTGGAGTAAGTCCCAGGGGAAGCTACGTAAGGGCGTAAGAAGACTCCGAAATAGGTCCAAGTGAACCAGGACGGAGGACGATATGTATAGATTTAGGTTAGCGCTTAGGGAATACATATTTTTATCGATTTTTATTTATATTATAATATTATTTTGTTTCAGATGAATCGCGACTACCTGGATGGACAGATCCACAACGCCGAAAAAGATGTAGCTGCCCGGCAGGCAGCTATAAAGAAAAGCGAAGCTGTAGCAAGAGCTAATGTGGCTCGAAAACGACAAGCGTTGCTCAGGAAGCAGCGCAAGCAACAAGAGGAAGAAAAGAAACCCCACAAGAGGCCGTGAAAATTAGAAATTTTTTCTAATTTTCACGGCTTTTCTAATTCTTAAATGGATTTTTTGTTTTGTGCAAAGATTTTTCTAAATTTAAATGGATTTTTTGTTTTGTGCAAAGAAAAGCACTTTTCTTATGCCTTTTTTGTATAATGTTTTTTTTTGAAAGTTTTTTATTTTACTTTGAAATTATTCAAAGTATATACATTTTGTTTGAAACTGACTCTATCGCTCGATGATGGTAGATTGAAAGGATAATAAAATGCGTCTCTTCGAGCTAAAATGTTTATACTACGCCATACGTTTCGGGGTAATTTTACCCCCTCATCAGTGGCTAAGCAAAATATTAAATTTTATTATTAAAGTTTTACAACAACAAATAGAAATTACAATAACTAAAACACTATAAATTACCAAGTTTAAAAATGAGTCGTGCGCTACATCGACGACGTGAAAACCGCAGACGGCGCTAAAAATTACAATTCGCAAATTTAAAGAAATTACAAAAGAATTAAATAAACGTTACAAAATCCGTTACAAAAATTAAACAACTTACAAAGAATGACGCTCGAAAAACTTTAAACAAAAGTAATAAACGCGACCGGTGCCACTCGATGGTAATGTGGCACCGGCCAAGGACAAAAGTCAACTTAGTTTACAGCTAAAATCGATCTTATATATATGTTACAATACATCCGTCAAACTGGATTCTAATACAATTAAAACGTGTATAAAATGCAAAAATAAGGCGAATATTGTAGCCACGAAAGCCGCAGAGCTCGCTAAGTGTATCCAGAACACATAGCACAACAGAGGTGGCACGAGTTGTTATTCATGCAGTAGATCGGAGAGCCCGCGCTGCTCCGCACGCGACGCCCCTACCATGACTGTATCACTATATAGTACAGTATGGTTAGGCCGTTGCCCCGGCAACCCGGTTCTCCGACCTCCCACTTGGGATGTGCCGCTCCGGCCCGCCAGCCAATCACCATTGAACACGTGTTGGCTGAACTGAAGAGAGCGCGAAGCGGTGAGCCACCTCTCTCCGCGTCCTAAACTCCTGGTACACTCTGCTCGCTACCGAGCCTCCGCAATCACAACACTCGACAATTAATGTTTATTAGGACTAACTTTTAGATTTGAAATAACGTTCTTGTAACTGGCTTTGAGGAGGCACGTGTCCTCAGCCCTATTAAGCGTGCCATCGAAAAACTGTATATGGAGCATCTCCGAGAACCGTCTACGGAAAATAGACTGCTCTCTGTCAATTATTTTAATATTGTTAAAATCAAAACTATGACCCGTCTCCAACGCATGTACTGCAAGAGGGGAATTCAAATCCCTTTTCTCTATATACCTCTTATGTTCGTATTGCCTAGTTTTTAAAGGCCGATACGTTTCTCCGATATATGTTGATTCGCAATCGGAGCAATCGATTTTATAAACCACGTTCCGTGTGTCACCCACCGCAGTAGGGTCTTTACCAAGTTTTATAAATTTGTTAAATTTATTGGTAACATTATTAACTAACCTCACGTCATTATTTCTAAATACGGACCTTAATTTATCATTGAACCCTTCGTAGTAAGGGAACACACCATAGCCTTTTCCCGAGTGTAAATTATTATTACTATTGCAATTGGAAGTGTCAATATTGCTCGTGTCTGTGCCTCTCAATGCGGACCTTGAGATGCCCAAATTACGTGCAATTCGCTTTTTGCTAAATTTCTCAATAAAATCGGGAGGATAATCATTAGCCATTAAGATTTTTTTCGCCTTTTCAACGTTCTCACAGTGGAAACGAGGATCCGACAATAATATTGCCCTATCAAATAGATTGGATATTATTGCTATTTTTTGACTTTTTGGATGATGGGAGAAGAAATTAATATATCTGCAAGAAGCTGTGTTTTTTTGGTACCAATTAGTAAATATTTTGCCGCTAGAATCATGAAAAATAGAAATGTCAAGAAAGTTAATACTATTGTTTTCTTCAATTTCCGAAGTGAATTGAAGGTATTCGTTGTAATTATTAAAAACAGATAACACCACCTCAATCTCCCCTCTGTCCAATATCAAAAAACAGTCATCCACGTATCTGCGAAAAAGTCGAACGCTAGATTTTGTAATGCTCAGACAATGCTCCTCAAGGTCCTCAAGAACTGCATTTGCAAATACAGGACTCGAGCAAAAACCCATCGGGGCGCCAGAAACCTGCTTATAAAAATTGCCATCAAATACAAGATATGTACAATCGAGAAGGGTTTTTATACCGTCAATAAATTCGTCCTTAGACATGCAATTCAAACATGAAAGCCATTTCCATCTCTTCTCTATCGCTAACAAAATTGCATCTTTTGGCAAGCTCGAAAACAAGGAAACTACATCGAATGACGCGAAACAGTATTTATCGGAAATATCTATATTAATCAATTCATTCTTTAATTGAGAACTATTTTTAATGTATGAAGCTGGTAAAGGAAAATGTTTCGATAATAAGACAGACACACACTTATCAAGAGAATAGGTAGGGCTATTAACTGCAGAAACTATAATCCGTACAGGATTATCAGGTTTGTGAATTTTTATAAGGCCATACGCTTTCGGCAGCGATGTGTGCTCAATACCCTTAGACGATAGACCTCTGAAAGCCTCATCACACTCCAAGACGCCCCGTGTACTCCAAAGGTCAATCAGTTTTTTAATCCGCTTCTTTATCCCTGCGGCGGGATTAACTTTAACCCGTCTATAAAATCTATCATCGTTAAGAGCGTCATTGACCTTTGAAATGTACACATTGCGATCTATTGCCACCGTAGCGTTGCCCTTATCTGCTCTCGTAAAAAATAAATCCGGATTATTCTTTAAAAATTGTTTTGTGCGTTTGATATTATACAACATAATGCGTTCATGGTAAGGAGTGTGTGTCTTATTTTTAATTTGTGAATTTAAAATGGAAATAACGCCATCACGCAGTCTTCCGTCTATGCCTCGATTGAACATATAAACATTCTCCAAGCTTTTCAAAATCTCAATAGCTTCTTTAAAATGAAATTCAGTATTAAAATTAAATTTTTCACCCATAGACATCACCCTTTCTACATAATCTGGAAGTTGTGAATCAGAAAGATTCACAAGCCATTTTTTCCTTATTTCGAAAATATCCGCCTGGCTAAAATTGTAATTAGACATAATATTATTCACCTTCGAACCAAGAATATTCGAAGTGTTGCCGTGCGAGCTGACCGAAAGGTCATGTCCCTGAGTGTGTAAACATGCTGCGGAGAGGTCAGATATTTTTCTTTCGCAGTTATAATTCAATTTATTTTTATATGTTGAGAGTGAATTATTCGAAAAATCCAAAACTACTCTAGAAAAGGCCTCGGAACTCAGTCTTGTAACGTTACCAACAATGTGCAATATTTTTTTACCTAAATAACTAATATGTGTATTACAATCAATGATCTCTAATTTTAAAAGTTTCTTTTGCAAATTCTTTCTTTCTCCCGACACTCTAGTAAAAATTTCAATTGGTACGTGCATTTAAGAGTATCGCGTTGTGCCTTCAAAATTTTTACTAGAGTGTCGGGAGAAAGACTTTGTGCCGAAACACATTTCGAGGATGAACGTGCATAAATTTTTCCATAGTAAATTTGCGGCTAGAAAATACCATAATCACATCAAGAATTTGCAAAAGAAACTTTTAAAATTAGAGATCATTGATTGTAATACACATATTAGTTATTTAGGTAAAAAAATATTGCACATTGTTGGTAACGTTACAAGACTGAGTTCCGAGGCCTTTTCTAGAGTAGTTTTGGATTTTTCGAATAATTCACTCTCAACATATAAAAATAAATTGAATTATAACTGCGAGAGAAAAATATCTGACCTCTCCGCAGCATGTTTACACACTCAGGGACATGACCTTTCGGTCAGCTCGCACGGCAACACTTCGAATATTCTTGGTTCGAAGGTGAATAATATTATGTCTAATTACAATTTTAGCCAGGCGGATATTTTCGAAATAAGGAAAAAATGGCTTGTGAATCTTTCTGATTCACAACTTCCAGATTATGTAGAAAGGGTGATGTCTATGGGTGAAAAATTTAATTTTAATACTGAATTTCATTTTAAAGAAGCTATTGAGATTTTGAAAAGCTTGGAGAATGTTTATATGTTCAATCGAGGCATAGACGGAAGACTGCGTGATGGCGTTATTTCCATTTTAAATTCACAAATTAAAAATAAGACACACACTCCTTACCATGAACGCATTATGTTGTATAATATCAAACGCACAAAACAATTTTTAAAGAATAATCCGGATTTATTTTTTACGAGAGCAGATAAGGGCAACGCTACGGTGGCAATAGATCGCAATGTGTACATTTCAAAGGTCAATGACGCTCTTAACGATGATAGATTTTATAGACGGGTTAAAGTTAATCCCGCCGCAGGGATAAAGAAGCGGATTAAAAAACTGATTGACCTTTGGAGTACACGGGGCGTCTTGGAGTGTGATGAGGCTTTCAGAGGTCTATCGTCTAAGGGTATTGAGCACACATCGCTGCCGAAAGCGTATGGCCTTATAAAAATTCACAAACCTGATAATCCTGTACGGATTATAGTTTCTGCAGTTAATAGCCCTACCTATTCTCTTGATAAGTGTGTGTCTGTCTTATTATCGAAACATTTTCCTTTACCAGCTTCATACATTAAAAATAGTTCTCAATTAAAGAATGAATTGATTAATATAGATATTTCCGATAAATACTGTTTCGCGTCATTCGATGTAGTTTCCTTGTTTTCGAGCTTGCCAAAAGATGCAATTTTGTTAGCGATAGAGAAGAGATGGAAATGGCTTTCATGTTTGAATTGCATGTCTAAGGACGAATTTATTGACGGTATAAAAACCCTTCTCGATTGTACATATCTTGTATTTGATGGCAATTTTTATAAGCAGGTTTCTGGCGCCCCGATGGGTTTTTGCTCGAGTCCTGTATTTGCAAATGCAGTTCTTGAGGACCTTGAGGAGCATTGTCTGAGCATTACAAAATCTAGCGTTCGACTTTTTCGCAGATACGTGGATGACTGTTTTTTGATATTGGACAGAGGGGAGATTGAGGTGGTGTTATCTGTTTTTAATAATTACAACGAATACCTTCAATTCACTTCGGAAATTGAAGAAAACAATAGTATTAACTTTCTTGACATTTCTATTTTTCATGATTCTAGCGGCAAAATATTTACTAATTGGTACCAAAAAAACACAGCTTCTTGCAGATATATTAATTTCTTCTCCCATCATCCAAAAAGTCAAAAAATAGCAATAATATCCAATCTATTTGATAGGGCAATATTATTGTCGGATCCTCGTTTCCACTGTGAGAACGTTGAAAAGGCGAAAAAAATCTTAATGGCTAATGATTATCCTCCCGATTTTATTGAGAAATTTAGCAAAAAGCGAATTGCACGTAATTTGGGCATCTCAAGGTCCGCATTGAGAGGCACAGACACGAGCAATATTGACACTTCCAATTGCAATAGTAATAATAATTTACACTCGGGAAAAGGCTATGGTGTGTTCCCTTACTACGAAGGGTTCAATGATAAATTAAGGTCCGTATTTAGAAATAATGACGTGAGGTTAGTTAATAATGTTACCAATAAATTTAACAAATTTATAAAACTTGGTAAAGACCCTACTGCGGTGGGTGACACACGGAACGTGGTTTATAAAATCGATTGCTCCGATTGCGAATCAACATATATCGGAGAAACGTATCGGCCTTTAAAAACTAGGCAATACGAACATAAGAGGTATATAGAGAAAAGGGATTTGAATTCCCCTCTTGCAGTACATGCGTTGGAGACGGGTCATAGTTTTGATTTTAACAATATTAAAATAATTGACAGAGAGCAGTCTATTTTCCGTAGACGGTTCTCGGAGATGCTCCATATACAGTTTTTCGATGGCACGCTTAATAGGGCTGAGGACACGTGCCTCCTCAAAGCCAGTTACAAGAACGTTATTTCAAATCTAAAAGTTAGTCCTAATAAACATTAATTGTCGAGTGTTGTGATTGCGGAGGCTCGGTAGCGAGCAGAGTGTACCAGGAGTTTAGGACGCGGAGAGAGGTGGCTCACCGCTTCGCGCTCTCTTCAGTTCAGCCAACACGTGTTCAATGGTGATTGGCTGGCGGGCCGGAGCGGCACATCCCAAGTGGGAGGTCGGAGAACCGGGTTGCCGGGGCAACGGCCTAACCATACTGTACTATATAGTGATACAGTCATGGTAGGGGCGTCGCGTGCGGAGCAGCGCGGGCTCTCCGATCTACTGCATGAATAACAACTCGTGCCACCTCTGTTGTGCTATGTGTTCTGGATACACTTAGCGAGCTCTGCGGCTTTCGTGGCTACAATATTCGCCTTATTTTTGCATTTTATACACGTTTTAATTGTATTAGAATCCAGTTTGACGGATGTATTGTAACATATATATAAGATCGATTTTAGCTGTAAACTAAGTTGACTTTTGTCCTTGGCCGGTGCCACATTACCATCGAGTGGCACCGGTCGCGTTTATTACTTTTGTTTAAAGTTTTTCGAGCGTCATTCTTTGTAAGTTGTTTAATTTTTGTAACGGATTTTGTAACGTTTATTTAATTCTTTTGTAATTTCTTTAAATTTGCGAATTGTAATTTTTAGCGCCGTCTGCGGTTTTCACGTCGTCGATGTAGCGCACGACTCATTTTTAAACTTGGTAATTTATAGTGTTTTAGTTATTGTAATTTCTATTTGTTGTTGTAAAACTTTAATAATAAAATTTAATATTTTGCTTAGCCACTGATGAGGGGGTAAAATTACCCCGAAACGTATGGCGTAGTATAAACATTTTAGCTCGAAGAGACGCATTTTATTATCCTTTCTATATACATTTTGAAAATTTGATTTTTTCTTTTGAATGTTAAAACTGTATAGACTGCTGAAGTGATTCGAAAGATTAAACCATATTTCAATCAATTATATTCTTTAAAATTAAGTTCTTCATATGAAAATTAAGTAATTTTAATGTCAGAAATTTTATTTGTTTAATGTTTAATTAATGTAAAAATTTAAAGAATGTAATTGCTTGAAAGATGCAGTTTATCTTTTATAAGCAAAGAAAACAAATAAGACTAATTATATAGTGGCGAGTACGTGCTGTGAAAAAATTAATTATTTAATTTAAAATAATGTAATTAGTTTTTAAAATATTAACATAATTAATGAGACAGTACAAATTACAGTAAAAAGTTTGTAAATTTATATTTTTAAATTAGTAAGAATTTTATGTAACTATTTTTGATGTTATTTTGCCTGTTTTGCTTTAAAAATAAATTGACTTTTGTAGTAACAATAATTTTATTTTACAAACATTCCATCTCTCATGTATCTAGAATATTTTGTCATTCAGATGCATGGGTGGAGTTTGTAAACATCTTTTCCTTATCCATTTTTTTATATCAATATACAAAAAATAATTAAAGTTTTATTCTCTATTTTTTATACGCAGTGGTGAACTGAGTAGTTATTCTATTATACGCATATTTTAGTAGTCTAATTATAAGTAACAAATCATGTGTTTTATATATATGAAAATGCGCCCTTTTGCTACGTGTTAAAATTAAATTATACTCCTCGAGGCAGTCAAAAATGTAGATAAATACTTTTATATCAATTCAAATAATAGATTGTTAATAAATTTTGCCTTTTTTACTACCTCAGGGAAATCAATAAATTTGAGAATTTTCTTTCCTACATTTTTGTGACGGTCATAAGCCGTCTTGCCTTATGTATCTTGGTTATGAAATTATACGTGCGAATTCATTTGTAAAAAGTTAACAGCTAACGGCTTCGCTACATCTCGGTTGCAGAAAAATACCTATAAACTTTGGAAATCTAAGAGAATCATCGGTATTATTATCAAGGTAAGCATGTTGAAGCTCTCATTTATTTGATCGTCTTGGGAAAAGAACAGTAATGAAAGAAAAGTTAAATGTATTATTGAAAACTATAAATATATTCACGCAACTCTAACCTAAAATTCATAACTGACATAATTTTTATTCTTTTGTGGTATAAAGTATGATTTATCGCTTACGAAAGCTATTCTAGCATTAAGACAAAAAAATAACTACGTTCACGAGAGATTAATTCAATATAAATGAGTAGGATTGTTTAAATCATGTGAGTTTTCCCACTCACTTAGCTCGTGCGAAAAATTTCATGAGTCTCATCTTCCGTACCTGTATAGAAATGTACTATCACGCGTATGTTAGCATTCATAAAAGTTAATAATTAAAAATTAATACGACATTTTTTTTATCGTATACAATTATGCTTAAATTTCAGTTCACGTGCTCATAGGTCAACAATACATCTCCTGACCTAGCTGTTCATTCTGCTTCGTTGCTGATAGTTACTCAGATCTAAATAATCTAAAAAATCATTTATTTTTTATCAAGGTAAGCATGCATGAATATACAATTTTCTTGACAAAAAAAGATGTAATTTTTTAAAATATTGTTTTGCACAATGTGAAGGGAATATCGACACTATGTAAATTAAATGAAATATTTACATATACAAATTCAATCAAATAATATCTATTTGCTCCTGTGTAGTACATATTTTTTTTAGTTATATTTTTTATATTATAAGTAGATAAAACTATCTTTAATTTAATAGTTTAAGAGTCTGGTTTTTAACCTTTTAATGCTTTGAATTTTTCAAGTACATTCTTTAAACTTATCCTTAATATTTTTTCATGAACCATCTGATTTCAATACAACAAATTGACCAATATAGTTCAAATTTTAAATACTACGTTTCTAAATAAATTACTTTTTATGTGAATTTAGAGATTTAAATTTGAATTAGGTTTTTTTATTTATATTTAAAAATGTCTTGCCACCTTTGCGTATTTCAACGCTTTTATAGTTTCCTGAAATAATTAAAACTTAAAGAAAATATTCTAATCCCTTTTAAATTGAATGTAATGAATTCGCCCAAAACGTTGTTTTTTAAATCGATTTTCCGACCGTGTTATATTTTTCTATGTTTATAAGAAACATATGTAGACTGTCATGGAGGCCTATATTGATAGATTGCGCGGCGGCTTTAGCTCGAAAAATTTTTTTCTCAACAAAATGGCGTATATGAAAATTTTTGGGTTTGATATTCACAGATTCTTTTCTTAAAAACTGTGGACTTTTATAAAAATGTCATAAGAATAAAAATACGTTTGAATTAGTCAAAGAAAACGCTCAAATTTTTTCAGATTGATTTGGTATAACTTCGATTTTTTGAAAATTCGATAAATCTAAATTTCGAAAAATGTGTGTATTGTGACGAGTATCGTCACGCCGCATGCTATTTATTAAATACCTATGTTTGTATATATTTGCATGTGAGGTTCTTTCAGATGTTCCCGCGCACCAGAGCTGTACGAGAGCTGATGGGTTTGTGAACGCGTCGCCTGGTGAGAGAGTGCGTGAGAGAGAAGCTTCTAGCGTAACGGTAGGTTAGACGTTAGATTCGATTCGAGCATCGAGCGCGCGAGCCGTGAAGCGAAGGAGCGATCTTCTCGAAATTAATAACATTGTTGCTTGACATTTATTGTAGAAAGATTGCGATCACGCGTGTGAGTGCCACTGTTTTTCGTCGAGAGAGCGTACCGCATACGAGATAGCTGGACCGAAGCGAGACCGCAGTTTACGGCTAATTATTGTAGTAGCGTCCTTTGAATTACTGTAAGTATCAGCTTCTCTTTCTCACTCTCACCAGCACGTTCAACAATATCAGCTTCCGATTGACCGCGAGATTGTGCGCTAACAAAGCACATTTGTACTTTTACTTTGTTATAATTCTTGGATAATATAAGCAGTAGCCTTTTACCTAACGTCACGTGTGTATTTCATTTGCAAGTGTATGGTTTTCCCTGTTCCCCTTTATCTAAAACTCACGGAGAATTTAAGTAGAGTAAATCTACATTTAACGTGGACAATCCCCGTTACAGTATATATATATATATATATATATATATATATATATATATATATATATGGGTGGTTCTCTGACAAATCGAGCGGTCGATTTTTTGACCCTATCGAAAAAAATTTTTAAAATGTTCCTAAGAGACGTATGAGTATCCCTGAATTTTTTCAGATTTTTTGCATCAAGTATCTTCGAGTTACAGAGGGTCAAAGTTGATGAAATCATGTTTTTTTGCTTTTTCTGGCTACTTTCATTAATTTGTAGATCCTCAGGGAAGCATTTTTCACTATAGAAATATATAACATTTTTTTCTGCAAATTTTCTAAACTATTAAAAAAAATATTTTTGATGTCGTATATATATGTTTTAAGAAAGTTATAAGTCATCTAAGCTTTAAAATCAAGTTTTAGGAAAGTTCGATCGTCCGTATCATAACCAAAAAATTCATGAAGATATCTTATTTCAATTCAAAAAAGTCTGCGAAAGACCCAGAATGTCAGAGGCCTTGGTTTCTCTGTAAAAAATCATTATATCCGTTCATATATGAAAAAAATTTAGTTTTATTGCTATATCGAAGCATTTCACTAACCTTATCATTTTTTTAATGATTGAAATTATTATAAAAAAATTTACGTAATTGATAAAATTGGTTAAATTCTTCGATATAGTAAAAAAACTAAATTTTTTTCATATATGAACGGATATAATGATTTTTTACAGAGAAACCAAGGCCTCTGACATTCTGTGTCTTTCGCAGACTTTTTTGAATTGAAATAAGGTATCTTCATGAATTTTTTGGTTATGATACGGACGATCGAACTTTCCTAAAACTTAATTTTAAAGCTTAAATGACTTATAACTTTCTTAAAACATATATATACGACATCAAAAATATTTTTTTTGAATAGTTTAGAAAATTTGCAGAAAAAAATGTTATATATCTCTATAGTGAAAAATGCTTCCCTGAGGATCTACAAATTAATGAAAGTAGCCAGAAAAAGCAAAAAAACATGATTTCATCAACTTTGACCCTCTGTAACTCGAAAATACTTGATGCAAAAAATCTGAAAAAATTCAAGGATACTCATATGTCTCTTAGGAACATTTTAAAAATTTTTTTCGATAGGGTCAAAAAATCGACCGCTCGATTTGTCAGAGAACCACCCATATATATAAATAAGTATTCTTTGATTAATTCTAAGGTAGTTTTATTCTTATGAAATTGTATTAAAAGTCCATAGTTTTCGAGAAAAAAATCTATGAATATAAAACCAACTAATTTTCATATAGGACGCTATTTTATTCAGAAAATTTTTTTCGAGTTAAAGCTGCCACGCAGTCTTTCAATATAGGCCCCCAGTTTACATATAACTTTTATATGCATAGGAAAATGTAAAGCGGTTGAAAAATCGATTTAAAAAAAGATTGTTTTGAAGAAGTGCGTTTTTTTCTTTATTTTTGATTTTTGCATGATAAAATTAAATTTTAGAAAATTTTAATCAATACCATTGGAAAGAGTACCCTTTTTTATATAGGAAATAGTGGTTCCCGGATTTTTTCCGCGCGAATTAATTACATGGTGCCGATTCAAATTTAGATGTCAAAATCGGCTGTTCTGGGAGTTAATGGGTTAAAACGAATTTCTGTTGGTTTATATTCTTTTTCAATGCATATTAAAAAAATATATATGTACTAATGTTTGAGGGTTTGAATATTGGATATATCTCCTTCAAAAATAATAATAAACAATGGTATATTTTCAGAAATAATTTAAAAAACAAAAATTTTTGTATATGCGATAAATCAGGTTTAAACAGTACTTGTTTGAAAGCAATTAACCCAGTACTTTTCCATTATTTTCGGAGTCGCTCTTTTAATGGTGCTGGTTCAAAATTGATCTAAATAAGTTTTAATTTTAAAAAATCGAAAATTATATAAAAGAATGGGATATTAAATATAATTTATCTCAAATTTTGTTTAGTTACTCAATAACTATCTAAATTGTATCCGCCGCGTTTAAACTTATTTTTATCTTATAGATATTTTGTATAAAATAAAGTTAATTTGATAAATTTTAAATGAATCATTCTTTTATCATTCAAATACGTAACCTTGGTGCGTTTAAATATTATAATTTTAATCCTGATTTGAAAAGAATTCAAAATGTTGCTTTCTTCTATATATGCCATTCATTATTACAATATTTTAACAAATTGAGGTGATATTGTGAAAGCATGAGTAAAAATGAATTTAAAAAATAGTCTCTATTATTCTAAAAATAAAATGTTAAGATTAAATCATATTTTTAAAACGATTTTCTTTCTTTTTGTTTCAGGTTCAGAGGCTGGTGATTTCATAACTTATAGATGTAATAAACTTAATTATATATACTTTTTTACCTGTGTTATTTTAACCATAAATTAAACATTACAACGAAATCTATAACTATAACTCAACCTCACCTATATCGCATAACCAAAAACCTACTATTTAACTTTAACCTGTACTTCATAATAAATTAATACGTCAACGTCAACCTGAACATTACAATCTAAATAATTCTACCCTATAACCCTATAAAATTAACCAAATTGATACATTAACCAAGTTTATATACGAATTTAATTGAAACATTAATCTAACTTATTACATTATTTACCTTAATATAATCATACATTTTCAGAAAGACATTTTTAAATTAATTTTGTTATTTCAATATTATTATTTGTATTTATTAAACTATCGACTTATCGTATTGTATGATTTGAGTATAAATAAAACATTTCTTTTAGATATATTAATTGATTTTTTATTATTATTGCTTCTATTTAATGATTTAGTATGATTCGTAAAATTCGCACTCCTGAGGAAGAAATTATTTATCAAAGACATCGTCGAGAAAGAAATGCTGAACATCAAAGACGTCGGCGACAAGCAGCTCGCGATCTTGTCATCGATCGATCCAGAGATGCTGCCGGTGAACCTCAACAGACAATAGTTAACGAAGATTATTTAGGAAAAATGGATATTGCATGCAAACATTGTAATGCTATCCATTTTAGCGATGAACAAATTTCAAATAAAGGATTATCTTTCAGTGATTGTTGTGGTCATGGATCAGTAATCTTAGAACCTCAACGCGCATTCCCTGATGAACTTGAAAGCATGTTCAATAACACGCACTCACTTTCAAATAATTTTTTTCAGAATATTCGAAGCTATAACAGTTCATTATCATTTGCATCTTTTAATGCAAATTTATGTAATTTTCAATCTAGACGTCCTGGGCCATATTGCTTTAAGATACAAGGACAAATATATTATCAAATAAATCAAGGGGCGCGGTAGCGCCACGATGGCAAGTATAAGGTACGTGAGTACGTACGCCGCCGTCGGGCGCTAGCCAGACCCTATATACATCTCATAGGCATTGTTGGAAACTCGACTTACGGTTTTCTTCACTTTGACAGTATTATTTGTCACATAGAAATACTCAAACGAAAGCTTGAGACGAAACTAACAAAATCACATCAGGGTCACATTTTCTGAAAATGCTTCTATCAACAGATATTGTAAAGTGAAAGTTCGAGCCCCTCGATTCTCATCAAGAGAGAATGAAAACTGAACAATTCTTCCGGTTACGTCAGCCCTACGTATTTCCGTAATAATATATAGCACACCATGCATCAATATAGATCTACTTGTACATACTGAGCAGATGCAGACGATGTTTCATGGTGAAACATTGTTTATGTTTATAATAATCAACGTAAATATTTTAATTAATAATTTAACATATTATTATAAAATATTGTGACAGTGCGAAATATATCATAAGTTTAATATTTTAAAACAGTGTCATTTAAAAACAGTGAGAAATAAGTCAATTTCGTTCATAATGATCGACATGATTAATAGTGTATAATTAGATTAGATAAGTATTTAGTGTTATGATTGTGATTTATTAATATACAATATAAATCAAGGTTTCGTGAACTGATACTTTGTTTAAATGTTCTCTTTTCTTTTTCAGATACTTTTGGGAGGTTATATTGCCATTGAAAAAAGTTTGAATTATAAATATTTATGATTTGCAGTATTTATTATGCTGTGAAGTAAGAATATTTATTAAGTTAGCAGAATATCTGGTGCAAGCGGAAGATTTATATTTTGATAATAAGTAATTCATCTACTAGTGTGGAGGATTGTTTTTTATGGAGGATCGTCTCCTTATGGAGGACTATCCACCTCTTGCTGTGAATTATAGACTTTTTCTCTATCCAGATTGGATGGAATGTACCATAAAAAAGTGTTAAAAAGTGAACTTATTATAAGTTGTATACAGAAAGTGATTGCGTTATTTTAAACGAGAATAAAATTATGAAAAGTATTATCCAAACAATTATTATGTGAAGTTGAAAAAAGTGCTAAAAAGTAAATGTCTAAAATTAAAATTATAATATTGAAACTTTTGAAAAACCAAATACAGCTGCCGAGGTAAACTGTTAAACTTTCATTCATAAATATCATAATCTTTTTTTGCTACTTACGAAGAATAGTGATAGTGTCTTTTTATATTCAAAATGTTGATATGTTCACAAGATTAAATTGAAAGATAGTTCAAGTTTAATAGATTACAGCGTAACTCAGCATAGTGATTAGTGATATAAATACTAAATTAAAGCTATGTGTGAGGATTGTTTCGAATGCAATCCATTACTAAATGATTTTTAGTGTTGTATTGGTGATAATTTGTGTATTAAATTATTTGAACAGGTTATGCCGTTTAATCTGTATATTCTAATAATAATACCTGTAAACTTTGTGAAAATAAGGAAAAATATGAGACTCGTGGTTTGAAGCCCAGCTATCTTAATACTTAGACGGACATTCAGTTGAAATAATACGGAAAAATGTGAGACTCGTGGTTTGAAGCCCAGCTATCTTAATACTTAGACGGACATTTAGTTGAAAAAATAAGGAAAATTGTGAGACTCGTGGTCTGAAGCCCAGCTATCAATATATTTAGACGGACATTTAGTTGAAAAAATATGTATGCAGAAAGTGATTGTGTTATTTTAAACGAGAATAAACTTATGAAAAGTATTATCCAAACAATTATTATGTGAAGTTGAAAAAAGTGCTAAAAAGTAAATGTCTAAAATTATATACAATACATGAAAGATTCATGAACTGATTCTTTGTTAAAATATATCCTTTTATTTTTCAGGTTTTTTTACTATTAGATTATATAAAAAAATAACTATTCTGTGATGTGGCAGCTAGTAAAGTGTTAAGAATTCATCTTTCAAGAAAGTTTACGTTGTTGAAGTGAATATGTAACTTTTTCTATCGTTTCCTGGGTTCACCTTTCAAGCAAGTTTCTACATTCTTGAAGTAGATGTGTAATTTTTTCTATTGTCTCCTGGGAGGTAGACTCTCAGGCTATTCGTCGAAAGGGATCCTGATGAGAAGCTAGTGAAAGTGTTGTTAGTCAGGGAGTCAGGGAGTTCAATAGTGGGATATCGTGCACTTTCTGCAAAAGATTTTTTGACAGTCAAAATTTGTTTGTGGTAACCTGCTGAAAGTAACCCGAAATTCTCGACTTCGGACCTGATCGGGAACATTGTTATTATTGCAAAATAAACTTCAAAAAAGCACTTTTTTTTAGTTTTCCGCGAATAACGTTTTTGTAACGCATTTTATGCAAAAAATGGTAGAGAGGAAAGTTGTTTAGAATTGAATTTCCAATCAGACACATGTATTCCCGAATGCAAAATTAACTTTTTTCATCGCTAAATTATTAAACAAAAAAAAACTTTTTCCAAATTTTCACATTGCCACAGTTTTTTCAAAAAAAAGATCTTTTTCGCCGGATAAGCTCTCAATGATGACTTTTAGTACAAACAATCTAAAAATCGTTGCCCGATCCGTATATCTCAAAATGGCGTCCTATTGCAAAATTATTTACCCGAAAATTTCAAATTCATTTCAAATTTGCCCATGGAACGATAAACGGATCCAACTGCGCTTAATCGATAGCTTTTGACGTACTTAATAAATGCTAAAAAAGAAATTTTCTTAAAATTAATATTTAACAACATTTTTAGCAATAAATAGTTTTTATTTTCGCCAATTTTTAAGTTAGAGAAACGCGCTAAAATGCATTTTAAAGTACTTAAAAAACCATGAATTTTCGTAAAAAAATCGTCAAGATCCGACCAATAGGAGCCGAGATACGAAATTTTTTTCAACCGACGATTACACCGAAACTATTTAATATTTTTTAATGAATTTTCACACAATGCTTGTTCAAATGATGCTCTAGATGATAGCATTTTTCTTAATAGTTGTAATGGACTTAATTCTTATACAAGGACCGATGAACGGATGCGAGATCAGCGCGCGCGGCCGCGCGACTGCTCCGGCCGGGCGGCGCGGTGGTGGGGGGGACCGCCGCTGCGGCTTTCGTGAACCTTAGATGCAAATTGATTTTCTCGGCAATCAAAGGTCCTACGGTAATGCTTTTTTTTTTTATTTTATGTGTTTTTTCCTCAACTTTCACGTCGTGTCAATGAAATTTACATGAGTGCAATGCAAATACCCGAAAATTACGTTTTTTAGATGTAAATTGAATTTCTCGGCAACCAAAGGTCCTACGTCAATGCTTTTTTTTTTAATTTTATGTGTTTTTGCCTCAACTTTCACGTCATGTTAATTAAATTTTCATAAGTGCCATACAAACACAAGAAAATTTCATGTTTTCTGTTATATGCAGTACTACATAATGTATTCATATTTTGTATATATAAGTGTGTATATTAATTTTAAAAGCTCAGTACAAGGATAGTGTTTGCTTACGATTTCTGCATTAAACGAAATTAAGGAATTAATGTCGATAAAATATGGTTTTCAACTATAAGTTATCGCTTCGCGTTATGTAAAACTTTTTAAACTAGCATTGAATTTAATCGATTTTCGTAGGATAACATACTTATTTCTATATATATTTACGCATGTGTAACGTTTTTAAAATCGTATGTGTATACGAGCGCGCGGCACACACACATACACACATATACGCGCTTATTCATGGCGTCAAGTGGAGAAAATGGTTTAAAAAGGCAACCAAAGGTCCTACGTTAATGCTTTTTTTTTAATTTTATGTATTTTTGCCTCAACTTTCACGTCATGTTAATTAAATTTTCATAAGTGCCATACAAACACAAGAAAATTTCATATTTTCTGTTATATGCAATACTACATAATGTATTCATATCTTGTATATATGTGTGTGTATATTAATTTAAAAGCTCAATACAAGGATAGTGTTTGCTTACGATTTCAGCATTAAACGGAATTAAAGAATTAATGTCCATAAAATATAATTGTATACAACTTTCTGGAGCTGCATTGAATTTAATCGATTTACATGAGATTATACTTATGTATATAAATGTTTGTACATGTATAAAATAACTTTTCATCTGTTTCAACAGCGAATACGAAAAGAGTAAACAGAATTAATACTCATAATTATCATTTTATTTTCTAGCTACATTAATTTTTTTGTGTCAATATAGATTAAAATATGTAATATTTGAAAATTAAAAAGATGTGCATGCATTTAATTCTTATTAAACAATTTTTCCTCATACTGCGCTAAAAGTGACAGTTCCTCTCCTATACGTTATAATCCATTCTCCACTTTATGCCATAAAAAACCCCCGCAAGCGCGTGTGTGTATGTTAGTGTGCTGCGCGCGCGCGTGTGTGTATGTTTGTGTACTGCGCGTGCGTGTGTGTGTTCGTGCTGTATGCGTATATACACGTAGGATCTTACAAAAAAATCATATTCGCTGTTGAAACAGATAAAAAGTTATTTTATACATGTACAAACATTTATATACATAAGTATAATCTCATGTAAATCGATTAAATTCAATGCAGCTCCAGAAAGTTGTATACAATTATATTTTATGGACATTAATTCTTTAATTCCGTTTAATGCTGAAATCGTAAGCAAACACTATCCTTGTATTGAGCTTTTAAATTAATATACACACACATATATACAAGATATGAATACATTATGTAGTATTGCATATAACATAAAATATGAAATTTTCTTGTGTTTGTATGGCACTTATGAAAATTTAATTAACATGACGTGAAAGTTGAGGCAAAAATACATAAAATTAAAAAAAAAAGCATTAACGTAGGACCTTTGGTTGCCTTTTTAAACCATTTTCTCCACTTGACGCCATGAATAAGCGCGTATATGTGTGTATGTGTGTGTGCCGCGCGCTCGTGTACACATACGATTTTAAAAACGTTACACATGCGTAAATATATATAGAAATAAGTATGTTATCCTACGAAAATCGATTAAATTCAATGCTAGTTTAAAAAGTTTTACATAACGCGAAGCGATAACTTATAGTTGAAAACCATATTTTATCGACATTAATTCCTTAATTTCGTTTAATGCAGAAATCGTAAGCAAACACTATCCTTGTACTGAGCTTTTAAAATTAATACACACACTTATATATACAAAATATGAATACATTATGTAGTACTGCATATAACAGAAAACATGAAATTTTCTTGTGTTTGTATGGCACTTATGAAAATTTAATTAACATGACGTGAAAGATGAGGCAATAACACATAAAATTAAAAAAAAAGCATTGACGTAGGACCTTTGGTTGCCGAGAAATTCAATTTACATCTAAAAAACGTAATTTTCGGGTATTTGCATTGCACTCATGTAAATTTCATTGACACGACGTGAAAGTTGAGGAAAAAACACATAAAATAAAAAAAAAGCATTACCGTAGGACCTTTGGTTGCCGAGAAAATCAATTTGCATCTAAGGTTCACGAAAGCCGCAGCGGCTGTCCCCCCCACCACCGCGCCGCCCGGCCGGAGCAGTCGCGCGGCCGCGCGCGCTGATCTCGCATCCGTTCATCGGTCCTTTTACAAGAATTAAGTCCATTACAACTATCAAGAAAAATGCTATCATCTAGAGCATCATTTGAACAAGCATTGTGTGAAAATTCATTAAAAAATATTAAATAGTTTCGGTGTAATCGTCGGTTGAAAAAAATTTCGTATCTCGGCTCCTATTGGTCGGATCTTGACGAATTTTTTACGAAAATTCATGGTTTTTTAAGTACTTTAAAATGCATTTTACCGCGTTTCTCTAACTTAAAAATTGGCGAAAATAAAAACTATTTATTGCTAAAAATGTTGTTAAATATTAATTTTAAGAAAATTCCTTTTTAGCATTTATTAAGTACGTCAAAAGCTATCGATTAAGCGCAGTTGGATCCGTTTATCGTTCCATGGGCAAATTTGAAATGAATTTGAAATTTTCGGGTAAATAATTTTGCAATAGGACGCCATTTTGAGATATACGGATCGGGCAACGATTTTTAGATTGTTTGTACTAAAAGTCATCATTGAGAGCTTATCCGGCGAAAAAGATCTTTTTTTTGAAAAAACTGTGGCAATGTGAAAATTTGGAAAAAGTTTTTTTTTGTTTAACAATTTAGCGATGAAAAAAGTTAATTTTGCATTCGGGAATACATGTGTCTGATTGGAAATTCAATTCTAAACAACTTTCCTCTCTACCTTTTTTTGCATAAAATGCGTTACAAAAACGTTATTCGCGGAAAACTAAAAAAAAGTGCTTTTTTGAAGTTTATTTTGCAATAATAACAATGTTCCCGATCAGGTCCGAAGTCGAGAATTTCGGGTTACTTTCAGCAGGTTACCACAAACAAATTTTGACTGTCAAAAAATCTTTTGCAGAAAGTGCACGACAAAATGCCAGGACTCCCGGACTAACAGTTATTTCATTATATTAATCAAAGTTAATTTTTAAACTCTCGATATCCCTTATGTGGTGAATATTCAGAGTGCTTATTCTAAAAGTCTATTTTCATTATGTAAATTAAAGTCAAACTTTCAATAATAATGTAAATAATATTCTAGCAGGTTTATTGTGTACGTTTATTACTTTTCCCTTAGTAAAGGTTGATAAGAAATGTGATTGTAATGCAATGATTAAAAAGGTATTTCTAATTAGTTAAACAAATAATTATGTTAATATATGTGTCTTCTTTTACCTCGTAAATGAGTGAATCACAGACACTGAAAGAACATGATGCTTATACATGAAGCTGAATAACTTGAAATTTTCATCTATCTGCATCAATATGAATGCGTAAACATCTTTGCTTGAAGGATCTGTTGGACAGACTACCATTTCTTTAGTGTTTCTTCTCTATACCTTCGATTTTACATAAATTTCAATTTTAATATAGCAAAAGAAAGTTATGATATCAATAAAGAAATTGGCAAGTTTTTGTTATAAGAAGCAATTGAGTTGATATAAATAAATAATTGTTTAAATCGGAGAAGGATTATAAATATATATGTATTCATCATTATAAACACTCGACCAAATTGTGACATGTGAAAAGGTGGATAGCCTGTGAAAAGATACTGTCGGTAGAATTGTCGGAATAACTGCGATTGCCGCCACGTCCTGCGCATTTCCAGCTGACGTTTAATGACTGATCACTCTTACGCCGTATTTAGTGTGGGAGGTTAGGTCACCGTACTTCCGGTAAAAAGAGCGTTCCGTAACCGGTCACAAACATGCGCAAAGCATAGCACTAATTCGATATTATTCAAAGTTCAATAGTATCCGAGTGTACATATAGGAATGATGGTCTTACATGACATTATCACATGAAAAATGTGCCCATAATATATTACAGGATTGTTTCGCATTATGAAAACTTTTTCGATTATTTATGGAAGCAACGAGCGGATGTACAATCTACTCTACTTAGTAATTCAGTAAATTGCTATCCTTATTTCATGAAAAATCTATGTCCAAGACGATCATTTGCAATTAAATATAAGATTCAATTCATACAAAAAATCGATCCCACATTTAAAAAAAACAGTAACAAATTCTAGCATGTAGAACGCAATTTTTTTTATGGAAAAACTTGCCGTCCCGTCCTATCATAGATAATCGACGAACTACTAAATGTCAGTGTAATCCACAATCTCATAAAATTTTTAATATACTTATAATATATGTTTATATATAATATTTATGTATAATATAATATTATGTTAAACTGTGAAAACGATAGCCTCAAATAAAAAATGTAGTTCTATTTTTTTTATTAAGTATGGATATAAAACTAAAATATAAACATAAATGTTAATTTAATATTTTTTAGCTTGATTGATTTCCGAACTTTAATCATAGAAATTTATTTTATAACATTTTTGTAATACATAATACTAATTATTTTTATTGAACATCTTGTAAACATTCGATAATAATAACATACTTTTATGAAACATACATACAAATACAAATAACCAAAAATTGTGTTTACAATGATTACAACATGAAGTTTGAATTCTTCAAAAATTGGTTAAGAATAGTAGTAAATACATATAGAATGAAAAATTCGATACGAGATTTCCTAACAGTGTTTTGTTAACAACAAATTCTTTGGATAACCATGCACATAAATAATTGTTTAAATCGGAGAAGAATTATAAATATTGTGACGGGGATCCCGTCGAGTGCTGCTCGCCTGGACACCACCCAGTAAGATAACATACTCTTATACTCGGTGGTGCTTTCAGAGCAGTGAGCTGTTAAAGCCACGAGAGCAGCCTGCCGCCGAGCAGCAGCAGCACGAGGCGAGAGCGAGGAAGTGGGGGACATACAGCGCGTAGCAGCGCGCGGCAGCCAAGGTGAGAGAAAGAGAGAGGGACGGACGGCGCAGCGCTGGAGCAACGAGAGCGAGAGAGACAAGAGATACGAGGCATGCGAGCCACGAGGCGTACGCGCGCGAGCGGCGGCCGCCATGTTGGCGAGCTATTGACCGAAGCATGAGTGCGAGAAGGATGGAATAGCGAGCGAATGAATGTGTATTAGAGACAGACAAGAGAGAGAGTGGAGGCAACGCGTATGCGCCGTATGGTATTGGGAAAAGGTGGAGGGCTACGGCTCAATCCACAGCGCGCGTGCGAGCGGGAAATATAATGTAAGCGTGCCGAAATATGTAACCGTGCGAAAATGTGTAAATGTAATTAATAGAGCCAGTCATGCGTGTAAGCGTGTTTCAAAAGTCGCACGCATTTATAAGTGTTGTAAAAGAGGGCGCGAGAGTGCGAGTAACATATATGGTGCGAAAGCGTGGAAAAATGTAATAGGCGCGAGAGAGCGATCTAGCGGAAATGCGTGAGTGCGAGTGAGAGAGCGAGAGACGCCGCGAACCGGCGTAGTTGCCGAACGCGCGAGCATGGTCAGTATGGAGTGAGTATCCAGAGAGTATCGAGTACCACGAGGAACGAGACACCACGAGAGAGCAACCAGTATTTTTCCAAGGCTACGACCAGAGCGACCATTTCCCTCTGTTTGAATTACCCAGCGTTTAGTAGTGTTCTTTCGCGTGCGCTTCCACAGGGAACGAGACGTCACCAGAACGCGAGGACGTGGAGAACCCGAGGTAGAGACAGGTAGGAGAGTTTCTATACGATACCTCCCCGCCGCGAGTTCTAACCTTAGAGCCAGCCGCGTAGTGACGGAGAGCTCGCCCGAGGACGTAAACGCGTCCGTGAGTAAGACATTATCTAATTTTTAAAATAAATTACGAAGAGTTTTATTTTACAAGTCGCGTATATTTATTTTTATGTACTTCTCTCCCTGCACCTCTCCCCCCCCCCCGTGACCCCGAGTATAAAGAATTCTCAAGCCGGCAGATAAGTGATAAGTTTTAAAGATCGCGAGTTCGGGCGTCCAACAAATATTAAAATACGAGCTCGCGATAAACCTGCATAGGTGTCATTGCGTCGTGCTACGCCTCCCCAGGGACGGAAAAAGCACAACGTCACAATACATATGTATTCATCATTATAAACACTCGACCAAATTGTGACATGTGAAAAGGTGGATAGCCTGTGAAAAGATACTGTCGGTAGAATTGTGGGAATAACTGCGATTGCCGCCACGTCCTGCGCATTCCAGCTGACGTTTAATGACTGATCACTCTTACGCCGTATTTAGTGTGGGAGGTTAGGTCACCGTACTTCCGGTAAATAGAGCGTTCCGTGACCGGTCACAAACATGCGCAAAGCATAGCACTAATTCGATATTATTCAAAGTTCAATAGTATCCGAGTGTACATATAGGAATGATGCTCTTACATGACATTATCACATGAAAAATGTGCCCATAATATATTACAGGATTGTTTCACATTATGAAAACTTTTTCGATTATTTATGGAAGCAACGAGCGGATGTACAATCTACTCTACTTAGTAATTCAGTAAATTGCTATCCTTATTTCAAGAAAAATCTATGTCCAAGACGATCATTTGCAATTAAATATAAGATTTAATTCATACAAAAAATCGATCCCACATTTAAAAAAAACAGTAACAAATTCTAGCATGTAGAACGCAAGTTTTTTTATGGAAAAACTTGCCGTCCCGTCCTATAATAGATACCGATGGGTACTATCTTAAAATTGTGCATGGTTATCCAAAGTAATTTGTTTTTAACAAAACACTGTTAGAAAATCTCGTATCGGATTTTTCATTCTACATGTATTTACTACTATTCTTAACCAATTTAGCACAATTCAACGTATTTGGTCGTATACGCTCAGTTAGTCCAACTGAATTTGAATTGTTTCACTTAAGACTGCTATTATTACACGTCAAAGGAGCGACAAGCTTTGATTCTTTAAAAACAGTTAATGGTGAACTTTTACCTTCATTTTCTGATGCGTGTTTAGCTTTAGGACTCATAGAAGATAACGAGGAATGGATCCGTGCAATGGGGAAAGCAAACGTATGGATGATGCCTCGATAATTACGTCGATTATTTGTTCGTATTCTTATACATTGTCAGCCAATGCATCCAGAAGAATTATGGAATGAATTCAAAGATGCTATGGCACAAGACTTTTCACGAAATAATGATATTGTTATTAGCCACCAAATAGCCTATGCTGATATTAACGACTTATTAATTAACGAAGGTCGAAGTTTGGCTGATTTCCCTACAATGGAACAATCTGTCGAAATTGATATTATATTGCCCGAAGACAATAATCCCCAATTTACAGATATGGGTAAACAACAATATGAACGATTAAACAGTCAGCAAAAAGAAATTGTAGATTATGTTCTTCGTGCAGCTGATTCAAATGATCACGAACAAAATAGATGCATTTACATTGATGGTCCAGGAGACTCTGGAAAAACTTTTATCTATACAACAATTTATTATTTGTTATCAATAAAAAATATAAAAGTATGTTCAATGGCCTTTACTGGAATTGCAGCAAATTTACTTCTTATGGTCGAACAGTACATAAAACATTTGGCTTACCTGTTCCTATGTTCCACGATTCTTCTTCAAGTTTTAAACTTAAATCCAAAGAATGCAAATTTCTCAAAGAGACACATGTATTTATATGGCATGAAGCTCCAATGGCGCCAAGATATGCTTTAGAAATAGTCAATAGAACATTGCAAGATATTATGGAAAATAATTTGCCTTTTGGTGGTAAAATAATGATTTTAGGTGGTGATTTCAGACAACTTCTTCCTATCAAAGTCAGAGGAACTCCTTCTGAGATATTAAATCTTTCTATTAAGTACAGTGAAGTATGGAAACATTTCATTAAATACTTTCTTGCGCAAAATATGAGAGTTCGACCAAATGAAATTCAATTTCCAAAATTTTTATTAGATGTTGGAAACGGAATTTTGAATGATCATGATGATAATTTGTGTCTTCCTCCAAACTGTATACTTGATTTAAATAGTGATTTAGTTTACAATGTGTTTGGTAAATTAATTAATGAAAAGAAATTTGAAGAAATGGGCAATAGTGCAATTTTAGCACCAAGAAACGTCGATGTAGATGAACTTAATAAACAAGTTACCAATTTACTTGATCACACTACAGAACGTATATACACTGGTATTGACAGTACTGAAAATTGTGATAATGGTGATGACATGAATCAAGTACTTGTACCAGAATATTTAAACACTTTAAATCCTCCTTCTTTACCACCGCATCAACTGCGTTTAAGACAAAATTGTATTATCATGCTTATTAGAAATATTAGTATCAACGAAGGTTTATGCAATGGTAAAAGATTATGAATCATTGATTTTTCCTATCACTTAATTAAATGCTTGATTTTAACAGGTGATAAAGCTAATAATATTATTTTTTTAAATCGTATTACATTATATTGCGAAGACGCATATCCTTTCACTTTCAAACGAAGACAATTTCCAGTTAAATTAGCCTTTGCAATGACTATAAATAAATCACAAGGTCAAACTTTTGATAAAGTTGGTATAGATTTACGTAGAAACGTATTTAATCATGGACAGCTCTATGTAGCGATGTCTAGAGTTCGATCTTGGGATTCCCTTATAGTTTATCTTGGTGATCATCAAAGAAAAAATACAAACGTTAAAAATTATGTTTATAAAGAATTGTTTACATAAATTTTTGAAAATTCCACTTCTAATCTAGATCATTTGAATTATTTTTTTAATCAAATACTTTATATTTTACAAGTATTAATATTATAGCAAACATGAACTGTATGATAACATTTTTTATATTATTTGTAAATGAAAAAAGTATGGTTAAAATTAGGGCGCGCGAAGCGCGCTTATCTTGCTCTAGTATGTATAAAATTATTGTGTAATAAACAGGATTGTTTCGCATCATCAAAAATTTTTCTGGTATTTATGGAAGCAACGAGCGGATGTAAAATCTACTCTAGTTATTAATTCAGTAAATGTGTTACTATCCCCATTTCATGAAATATATAACATATGTCCAGGACGATCATTTACAATTAAATATGAGATTTAAATATTCTGTCCATACAACAAATCGATCTCACATCTAAAGAACAACAGGAACAAATTGTAGCATGTAGAACGCAATTTTTTTTATGGAAAAACTTGCCGTCCCGTCCTATCATAGATAACGATGGATATCATCTTTAAATTATGCATCGTTAACCAAAGTAAGTTGTTGGTAACGAAGCACCGTTGAAAATCTCGTAACCGATTTTTCGTTCTGTATGTATTTACTGCTATTCTTAACCAATTTTAAAAGAATTCAAACTTTATCTTGTAATCATTCTAAGCTAAATCTTCAGTTATTTCTATGTATGTTTCACGAAAGTCTGTTATTATTAACAAAATATTACATGAAGTTGATTAAAAATAATTGTACTTACTATCATAAAAAAAATGTTATTATAAAATAAATTTCTACGACTGAAGTCGGGAAATAAATGGAACTTAAAAACATTAAATTAATATTTATATAGTTTACAGATTTTAATTTTAAATCTGCTTTTACTTAGAAAATAGAACTTTAATTATCATTTGAGGCTATTGTTCTCACAGTTTAACATAATTGAGTAGTACTCATTACAAGATAATAGGAAGATGAATGAACTATATTAAAAATGGTTGATTATTAAAAATTGGTGATATTGTTGATTATACTGACAGTTAGTAATTCATCGATTATTTATGATAGGATGGGACGGCAAGTTTTTCCATAAAAAAAATTGCGTTCTACATGATAGAATTTGTTCCTGTTTTTCTTTAGATGTGAGATCGTTTTGTTGTATTCGCATCTTAACGATGCTGACGCGACCTCTGGTGGTAAGCTTGGAATCCGAGGTGATGTCCATTTTTTGAAAATTATCATGGGAAATGGGATATTCATCGTAATATAAAGTCCCGCACACTACTTATTTTGAGTTTACCACTTTTATATGATAATATGCTTTCTAATAGTGTTTGATAAAAAAAATTATTAAAAAGTCGGTTCTAATATTAGAAATTGAATATTAAAAATATTGAAGTATCCCTATAGCTTGATCTAACGATGTTTGCCGGAATGCTGTTGCCTGTTACAATCGTTATTGCTTTGTATGCAAAAGTTCGGACTTCGGAGATAATCGTTTTATTGTAATTATAAATTGTACTTACCTATAATGAGTAGGACACAGTTTCAACAGACAAGTTTATATTTATTTCATGTGGCTTATCATAAATTTTCGATGTTTGCGTTACATAAAATTTTATATTAACTTTATTATCAAAGTTGCTTGTAACGCCGCACATTAAAATATGATCAGCCAACAAAACTGCCTCTCCTTCAATTATCGGTATTTTAGAATTTCCTAAAATAGCGATAACATCATCCATATTAATCTCTAATTTCGGTATTTCATTCATTTTTACTTTTTTACACTTTGCTTCTGTAGTGCAACAAAATAAACCAATAGCAGACGTTAAAAACAAATGACGTCTGCCTTTTGATCCACGCACTCTCATTTTTATTTTCAAATTTTTCAATCATACAAACAATTTTTCTGTAATTTTAAATTTCCTAAAATAACTTTAGGGTTGAAATTATCATAAAAAAACGATAAACTCTAAGTAAGTAGTGTGTGGAACTTTATATTACGATTAATACCCCACTTCCCATGTTAATTTTAAAAAATGGACATCACCTCGGATTCCAAGCTTACCACCAGAGGTCGCGTCAGCATCGTTAAGCTGCCAATGGACAGAATATTTAAATCTCATATTTAGTTGTAAATGATCGTCGTGGACATATGTTATATATTTCATGAAATGGAGATAGTAACAAATTTACTGAATTAATAACTAGAGTAGATTTTACATCCGCTCGTTGCTTCCATATATACCAGAAAAATTTTTGATGATGCGAAACAATCCTGTTTATTACACGATAATTTTGGACATATACATGATATTACCATATATTATAGGCACATTTCTCATGTGATAATGTTATGTAAGAACAGTATGCGATTCTATCACATATACAGTCGGGTACAATTGAAACTTTGAGTAATACCAAATTTGCGCATGTTTGTGACCAGTCACGCGAAGCTTCATTTACCGAAAGTGAATTGTCGGGCAAAGCCTGTGTTAATAGGTGTTTGCTGGTTGGGATTTCTTCGGGAAAAAAACGGCGGGAACGGGAACTTGAAATGAACAACACTTCGGTTGAGCGAAATAAATTGACGTTTATTTCGCTCAGAATGAGAGGGGAAAGCCTTGCGGCATAAAAGCCCTCTCGAAAATACACGCTGCGGAATCAAAAAAACGTGAGAGTGTGAACGTGTGAGAGTGTGATGTACGGAACGAGACGAAGATCTCACGCTGAGATCCGCGCACCAGAGTGCGACGAGACGAACAACGATCTCACACTGAGATCGGGTGCACCAGAGTGCGACACCGGGTCTGCGTCCAGAACCCGGCGGACGTGAGTGAATGTGTGGCCGTGCTTCGCACCACACACTCCAGACGAACGCGCGCGAAAATCACGCACGCGGAGAAGGTCGCGAAGACACACGAAACGAGAGAATGAAAGGAAGATAAGATCGAGAGAGCTTTGAGATCGAGAGCGAGGGAGATCGAGATCGCGTTAGTTTCAAGGAGAGAGAGAGAGAGAGAGAGAGAATGTGAGAGAGAGAGAGAGAGAGAGAGAGGAAGCACCAACACAATAGCGCGGCACAAGACGACGACGACGACGGAAACGAGCCTCATGCCCCACGACATGCCGTTTTCCGACGGAACAGAAAGAATGATGGCCTAACCTCCTACGGTAAATAGAGCGTCAGCGTAATCGGTCACCAAACGTCAGCTGGGTTGCGCAGAACGGGGCGTTAGTCGCAATCATTCAAAGTTTCAATTGTATCCGACTGTAACTTTTCATAGGCTATCCACCTATTTACATGCTACAATTTGGTCGAGTGTTTATATGAATACATTTATATTTATAATCCATCCCCCACTTAAACAGTTATTTATTTATTTATAATCGATTGCTTTTTATAAAAACTTGCCAATTTATATATTGATATCATAACAATTTTGACAAAAATAAAATGGCAATTTATGTAAAATCGAAGGTATAGAGAAGTAACACTAAAGAAAGGGTAGTCTGTCCAATAGACTCTTGACCCGAACATGTTTACGCGTTCATATTTCCATAGATAGTTGAGAGTTTTGGATTATTCAGCTAAATATATAAGCATCACGTACATTCAGTGTTTGTGATTAACTCATCTACGAGGTAAAAAAGGCATACATCCTAACATAATTATTTTTGAACTGATTATAAACACCTTTTTCTCCACACTGTGCCGAAAGTACTATTTTCGCTCCCGGGCGATAGAGGCGACTTTATTACGCACCACGGGAGTAAATTCAGACAGCCCATATTTCGTTTTTGCCACCCTCGCCTTCGGCTCGATGTCATAATTAGTGAAAGATGTAATAAGAGATGATTAGATTCATTTATCACTTATCAATACATTTCTTATTGACATGTAGGAAGGAAAAAATTAATAAACGTACACAATGAACTCGCTAGATTATTCTCTACGTTGTTATGGAAAGTTTGATTTTAATTTACATAATGAAATAACCGTAAATAATAAAGCACTTAAAAGGAAATTTTGATTTTTGGTACATTAAGGGGTTATGACAGTGTTAAAATTTTGAAAATATCCATTTTTTTTTATTCACTTTTTTCACAGTTAGTAGTCCGTAGAATATGGACCTTAAAGCCGTTTTTTGCTAAAAAAATTTGCCTCGAAGATATCGACAAAAAACTGTTTTAAAGTAAATTTTTTAAAAATCGTGAATTTTAAATATTTTAATTAAGCGAAACTTGTGGAAAGGATTGTTCTACCACATTTTTTACAGAGTAATTTCATGAGAAATCTTATTGAAAATACGACTTAAAAACCGTTTTACAAACCGTTTTTTTCTCAAGAGTTATGACTTTATTTCTGTAAAATAAATAAAATCCGTAAAATTAATTTTTCTATGTGTCATTTTATGTTACTAAACTCAATGTGTTAAAGTAAAGGCATTCAACAAATTTGAATTTGCCACTCGAACAGGTTGTGGCTCACAGCGTCCAGTCGAGAATGAAGATTACTGTTTGATCGGTATAGTAGAATTTTCTATAAAACAGCAAAAAGCAGCCAAACAGCTGTTTTTCATTCAATATACTAGATCAGTGCAGTTAGTCTGCTAGCTGCTGTAACAATGTTTATAACCTCAGTGGTGTTGTAAAAGTGCAAGAGCTTCTGCAGAGTACAACCATTATTCAGATAAGTATTGGAAACTAATTTGTAATAATTGTGTCCATAATGAGCTTTTTCTTTGTTGGTTTATTTTATGCTTTTAGGTGTACGGGTGCAAGCCAGCAAGATGGGAGTTTATAATGACTGTCTGGAGTATTATTTGGCATACTTTTTAACATATTGAAGTCTATTTAATAATGGTAAGTATTGCATGTAACTGTAATTTATAAACATTACTTGATTATGAATAGCTAACGATCATTTTTATTTTATTTTCAGCTTCTAAATTGTATATCATACAGCATGATAGGCGCGTACCACCAAATATACTTAATTGTATGTATATTTGAGTATCAAAAGCAAATCAAGGTATGCCAGATAGTTTCTATAAGTATAGCTGAGTTCATTTGTATGATTTACATAATAAACTTTAAATGCCTTTTACTCAAATTTAGTTTTTTCATGCTTTTTGTGTACTTGCCGCAGCTTTCTGAAGGAACTGTACCATCAATTCTAATGAACCAAAGTGGAAAACATTCCTTATGAGTATGGTCACAAACTAAGCGGAGCAGAATTGGCAAACATAAGTTCAAAGTGAATGTTACGTATGTTTACATATGTAACATTCACTATAATTACTAATATTGTAAATATATGCTTAATCAATTACATTAATTTGTATCTGTGACCAGACTCATAAGGAAGATTTGGCACTTTGATTCATGAGGATTGATGGTACGGTTCCATCAGAAATATGCGGCAAGCAAACAAAAGTGATGAAAATGATGTTTTTTGGTAAGTAAATACCTTTAATTGTTGTTAAATGTTATACTCACTTAATGCATATTTTTAATGCATAAAAGTGATGTATAATACTTATATTTGAAAGGAAAAATTTAGTTTTTGGAGCATTTATATATATTACTTTTTTACAGCACTAATAATTTTTCTTTTTTTTTCAGGTTTTAACACTGTCATAACCCCTTAAGGTTATCAAGTGTTAAAAAATTGATCTTTAATTTTTACATGAAGAAATGACCTTATACTTGCCAGCCTTTTACCTTGGAAAGGTTTTTTTTGGGGGGGTATCGCACTACTTTTAAAAGGTATATAATACCTAAATTATAAAGAATAGTTAAAATCAATTCAATGTTTTATAAATTTAAAAAATTAATGTACATAATCTCATGTATTATTGTAATAATAATTCTTTTTACGACACCATCTGTAGAGCAAATAGATATTTCTTGAATCATTACTATTCAAAAAGAAGTATCTATCTTTTCCACACAAGCCTAGAGGTAAATAGAATAGCGCGTTTTTTTTTCTTTTATTCACACTAAATTTTATGGTAAGTTCCATAATTGTTTTTATCGCAAATATACATTAAAAGAAGTCAGTCTAGATTGCTAATTTATTAATTGATAACGGCTTTCTTGAAAGCATTTAAATTTTATGTATAATTTTTACATTACTATTAATACTATTAATACAATATTAATAGTACTTATGTTGACGAAGTTGACAATAACATAATTATGAACAATAATAATATATACTAGTATAATAATAGTTATAAATATGCAATACACTTAATAACAAAATTATGCATTTTTTAGATGGAAGAGTATTTTGTAGCTTTTTTCGATATATATACATCAATGTTGATAAAATCATGATTAGACATGGTAAAAGAAATGGTATATTGGCCACCTTACCCAGTAACCAAAATTAAAATGAGCAGCATGATCCCTAATGACGTGTTACACCCCACCCAATCGGCACGGTTAGGGAAGCCGTGGCGTGACATCGGCGCAAGCGAGAGCCCCTGCGGCGCGGCAGCCCGGCCGGCGCGGCCAGCGAGTCTCGCGACGCGGCCGACAAGTCTCGCAGCGCGGCAGATCCGCGCGCCGCCGCCAGGCGGCCAGCACCTTACTTTCGCGTTTCCACCACAGAAGTAGCGCAGGAGAATGGATATAAGACCGAGCCACACCGGGGCTTAAGCATCCTACTGGCTAGGTCATAATCTTACAGGTCAGTCCGTCCACGACTGCTGGCGACTCTCCCTGAAAGCGACCAATAAAAGTCAGCCCTGCTGAGAAAATAATTAAATTCTTAATTATTTCTTTTGCGCACCCTTTCCCAAGAACAACAGCCCCTCTAGGGGCTACCGGCACTTATAAGCGCCAGATTTTTGTACGGCGTTTACGCCACCGGGTCCTTCCTGCAAGGTCCCACCCAACCGGCACTTATAAGCGCCAGCTTTTTGTACGGTGTTTACGCCACCGGGTCCTTCCTGCAAGGTCCCACCTAACCGGCACTTATAAGCACCAGTTTTTTGTACGGCGTTTACGCCACCGGGTCCTTCCCGCGAGCTCCTTTCCCCCACTATTGGCACCTCTGGGAGCTATCACGAACTGCTCGGTCTCTCTCTCGTCGAGGAGATTCCGGCAAGACTCACGCCAGAGCCAACGTTGTGGATGCTGCCGTGCCCGTTCCTGCAACGTGGAAGCCACAGTCAGAGGTGACTGCAACATAGGAGTCTCCACGCTGACAGCTGCCTCTGCTTCGGCCACCCTCCGAGGAAGCGCCCCTGGATCGCCGTCCGAGCTCTCTGTTCTCGCAAGCCTCTTCACTGCAGCAGAACGATTATCTGGTCGGGATCAAGTGCTCCGTTGCTCTCTTCTAAAGAGCTGTACTCCACGTCAGCAATCTCGCCTACGCGAATGTCGTTCGTTTGGGCCACCCCTTCCCAATGAGATCAAGCGAGAGCCATCTTTCCGAGTCGTAGCGCCCAGAGCGCCCCCTCACGACCAACCCGGAGAGGCTCGCTTAATCAGACGATTGGACTAAATACAAGTAGAAACAATTCATGGGACCTTACGGTAATTTTCTGTTGAAACATATATAAAACGTTTGATTTATTGAAGGTGTATCTCCAATTATTTATATCCAAAAAATAAGAAATATTTTTTGCTTCGAATTTAGAGTTTACCTTATTTTACAGCAAACAACAAACAGTTTTAATCGAAAAAATAACAGTTTTTCAGTCATAATATATCGACTTTCCCTGTAAGCGTTTTTCTAGCGTAAACGTTGTTTTTCTGTAAAATATTGATTGTAGAGGTTCCAAAGGTTTAAACATAAAACATATGAAGATGAAGTTCGCAACGTTGCTAAGCAACGACAATTTCCAATTTGTCTATTCGTTCTAAATTCATTGAAATAGTTTCATATGTATTCAGAACTGAATATTAACACAAAACTATGTAACGTCGGGCCGTTTTTTTAAATTCCTTTTACTTTTTCTTTCCCAGAATAATTTCTTCTCTTCCCGCGTGTCTAAGATATTAAGTATATATACCCGTAACGTAAATTAGCTATAAAAAAAATACATGTACACCCGGCGCAGAAACGTGACTAAAATATTGGCGTTACACAGCTTTTAAAGACTTCGGGGAAAAGTAATAAAATCAGGCCTCTATGTTTTTCTCATTCGACAGAGATTTTCCTTCGAAGGAAATTGTAAAGATGCCAAATGTAATGACAACCAGTCGCCGAAAAGAGTCCGGGAAATTTCTTTTCACGGACTCCCACGGCAACTGAGACAAACATAGCATACCGAAATATCGAAACCACGGGAGATAGGATCTGCCGCTGTAGGCCTAAAACTCGAGTGCACGCAGCTGCAAGTCGTAAAAAGTACGACTTATGCGTGCCACCCAGCATCTGAGTTTTTCTTTATCTTCCCTCGTCTATGCTACGAATATACCAGTACTATTAATACATAATAGTTAAATAAACTATTGATACAGTGTACATCTATTATAATCATTTTTATAACCATATTTAACCATAATTGCTTTTAAATGACAATTATACTTAACATAGCTAGCCGTAATATCCTAATTATATAAAACATACATACAAAATATTATTTATACAATAAGATTTTAAGATAAAAATAAATGTTAGTTAAAACAGTTTTTCATGCGTTGTAAACATATAAAATATTGTTTTTTATACGGTTGTTGAAAATAGAAAAAAATGTACACCTTGAACATTGCCAAAAATCAATACGCTATTATACTACAAGTTATTAGAAGAAGAAAAAATTCTTTTTAACAAAACTATGTAAAAATCGGAGAGACGCGAGAGAACGAAACGAGACCAAAAAGGTACTCGACGCGTCATCCGCCGCAAGGAGTCTGAACCTTTCTTTCCTCTCCCTCACTCGCCTCTCTCCCCCAAAAATAGGAGGGCCTTCTGCCCAGGCGTGACCGAAAACCGTCTATAGGATTTCCCATTGGAAAATCTCAGAGGAGGAGCCGACCAAAATTTTTCTGATTGGTACTTCTCCTTCCGAAGGGCTTTCCAGAGGGAGAGAGTGACTTTTCCGACCCACTGACGTATCGGAGGCCGCGAGAGAATTCACTCAGTCCTTGACCTCCGCCGAGTCAAGTCGACTATTTTTTCTCCAAAACTTGTACTTCTGTTTCATTAGCACCATTTGCCTAAATAAATCACATTTTTCTTGAACTTCATTTCCAAATTATTTCAATTTCATAACCCGCGCTCGTGCATCGACACTTCAGAAGCGACCTCAACCGATCAGCAGCGTGAGAGCAAGCACCGTCAAAAGTAAGAAAATATTAAATTATTTACAAAATTTGTCTTCCTTTATTTTTCTTCTCTTCATTCTAGGAGCATCTAGCTCCCGCGACCTCACGCCTTCCGAAAAATTAGGACGTCCAGTGCCGGTAGACGTGTGCTCGATGCTTTAACAAAATAAAACAGAGGCTCCTTATAACTTCAAGGCTCGTGCGGAGTGCCCCTGTATAAGTTACTAGGAAATCCTCTGTTCAATTTCTTTACCGGCGACTTAACTTCGAAATAAAACTATAACATACGGAAGGTAACATAAGGAAGAAATTCCTGTTTAGGAGAAGCACATAAAAGTATTTTTTTAAACAAATTTAAACTCATAACGACGCCTGGGAGATTCGAAAGCACACCACGAATTCGTGCTTATAATTTTTCATTGTGATATCAAGCTCATTAGGGAAGCCTGAATATCGAATAGAGAAAATTAATATTAGAAGACCGCGCAACTATCGTTAGAAATTTCCTCGCATATTTTCTTCCTCTATCTTTTTTTTAAAGGGGATAGGTCGCGCCAAAACCACGAACCTGGGCCATTAACAGCAACGTTAGGCCCAAACGAAAAAAATTGATTTAGATTACGCCTTTTCCCGACGTAACAACTACGTAAAAAGACCATGAAACACCCCAAAATCAACGCCAAATAGTGGGTGCGTCACTTGGCCATTAGCCGATTACGAGGCTTCGATTTTCAGAAAGTTAAGAAATTGGAATCAGAGCCTGCATTTTTAACCTTTTGTTTAGAATTACGTAAGCAACATGTACGAATTTTTCCAGCTGGATCCTTGGAAAGGATCACTTTTAAAATGGCCGAAATTTCGTTGCAGGGATCGTCAAGTCTTAACCGATTTTTAAAAAATCGAAAAAAGTAATCAGTGCCTGTTTTTTTAATATGTTGTTAAGGATCACGTAAGCAATATATACAAATATTTGGGGAACCGATCGATGGAAAAATCATTTTCTAGATGACGGCCGAAAGTTCGTTGCAGAGATCCTCACGTGTTTTCCGATTTTTAAAATAGTAGATGACGCACCTAGGGAGGAAAAAACTTGGTTAGTCTACACGTCGTGTAAATTGCCTCCCGAGCCGAAGGCTAAAAGTGGTTCGATCAAGTTGATAATTAATAAATCTTAAAATGTTTTTTTTTATAGAAGTATTGTGGTTAGAGCAATTATACATTGTAACGTGTGGATTTCTCGCGTCGGCCACACGCTATGTATCGGCCTTGCTCCCGGGGAATCTCTCCTGGTGATCCCGGTTGGCGCCAGACGCTGTCCCTCAGCGTCAGAGCCTCGCGGCTCCTTTGTGCGAGACTCGAGCAGGAGCAAGGCGGAATAGACTGGGTCGGGTACGCGGGGATGTCGTCGCGTAGAGTGGCTAGCCCAGCCCGACTCTTTCGGTAAGGAGAGAGGGTGGTTCGGTAATGACTGAAGTACACCCGTCTAACAGAGAGCTCTCATTTATTGATAACACAAATTATTCGACAGATATAAAGAGAGCCGGTAGGTAGCACTTAATACGATTCTTTCACGTTGGAACACTTTACTCGCGTAACGTAGCCACAAACTTTGTTCGCCAATTCCTTCCCGCTTTATGTCCGCACGCTATATAATCTAATGACTTTCCGCAAAGGTATCCGCGCACTTAAACAACTAATGGCAAGGTAGCCCCGAGTCAGACGGATGGACTCTCGCGCGTCTCAAGGCACAACATTCACACTCGTCGCCGCGACGCACACTCTCGCTATGCCCGAAGGCAAAATCTTACATTTGCCCTTGGTCTCACCACGACCGTTCACTCGAACTTATCCTATGATAACTCTCGGACACTCCTCGTCCGATCGCTACCGCGTAACCTACGTTAGGCCGAGAGCCTGCCCGCGTTCCAACGACTTACGGCACCTCTCGCTCCTCTAAACTACCGCGAACGTCGGACGAGTCCACCCTGTACTCGCCGACGTAATTTTCCGCCGCACTCAAGATTCACTCGGACGAAACAGAACAGGTAGCCCCGAAGCTAGCGTCAATATCACTCCCGATACACGAACAGGTAGCCCGAGGTAGCACGCACTCGCAGATATACACTCTTAATAATAAAACCTTAATCAAGACGAGACGACGTAGTTAACCGAGTTAGCCGCGCTGGTGTTCGCGTTCACGATAGACAAAGAACGCCGCGTAGAAAAGGTCGCGCGTGGAACTGCGCAACGCCCGCGAGGGAAACTTAGATTGTAATTTTGAAATCAACCCACTGACCTTTGTCCTAATCCTCGTCCTATCGTCCAAGCCGAAAGGATCCTCCAGGTCCAGGTAGCACAAGCAAAAGTTAGCACTAATCACAATGGAAATCCCAGGGAGCAAGCGAAGAGTTGTCCGAGCTGGAGCGGCCGGGGCAGGAGAGTGCCGGCTCGCGCACTCGTCGCTCGCCTCGCGCTCTCGCTCTCCCTTGCCGCCGCTCAGCGCGCGCTCCCATTGGTCGGATCGCTTGGGCCGACGGCCCGCGCTCTCGCGCCGCAACAGGCTCGTTCGCCTCACGCATCGCCGACCGCCACGCATGCGCACTAGCCGCTTCGATTATCAACGGCGCTGGAGCAGGTAGCCGCGAGATTTGAATGCTCGTTACAATAGGTAGCCAGCAAACACACAGATAATTCGCACGCAACCGAGGTAAAGCGCAAATTACGAAGTACAAGATAACTCCCGGCATATCCGTCTGCCTAGGCCTTTGGTTCTGGATACGCTTGTTATCGAGAGCGCCGAAGTCGCCGTTTTACTTCAGACGTCCATGGGAGGGCAGCCATCACGCTGGTCCTGCCGCATCAGACGCTCACGTAGGAAGCCCCGCCGGTTCATCACCTACGTCCACTCTTGAGTGATGAACGGATTAAACGTCCTGGATGAGTCTGGGTACCCGTTGCAACGCCGGAGACAGACATCCTCTTTCCCTCATTCCTCCTCTCGCCCTTGAATGAGTGTCGGAGAAGTCCTCCGTATTTTCCTCCTCTCGCCGCTATCTCTCCGCTCGTCGCGTTGTTGCTCAGAAGAAAAACATACGCCATTACCACATGCATTCAAATTCCATTCATTCGGCCTTGAGACGCTCTACCCCGGCAGCTCGAAACCCGATGTGACGTGACAACAATTTGCCACGTTACAACTCCCCCCCTCCTGGGGAAAGGAACGAGCCAGCGGGTCGTTCCAACAACCTCGTCTCACCTCGCGGGCGTAGGGGCGTCTCACGGCCTACGCGTGCAGCTTCTCGGCTGCTACTCGCTCTCTCTCATTCACTCTTAACTCTAATTTAGGATTGGGGTTTATGGGACTTAATTACTAACTTATAAACTAGTTAAAACTACTTAACTTAGGAGGGGCAGGATGTAAGGCCCCAGGGGCAGCATAAGTCGGAAAAGGAAAACTTATACTGCGTGGACTTAGACTAATCAAAGGGAACCCACTCTCTTGAAGAAAATAGTCGAGTTTATTCATTAAAATTTTAAAATAAAAAATATAATATCTTTATAGTACAAGGTAACTGATTAAGAGGCACTTTGGTTGTTCTGATTTAACTAAGGTAGCCACCACAGAAGGTGTATAGGAACCTTTCCTTAATAGAGAGCCGATCACATCGTTTTAAGGTATAATGGCACTTTTTCCTAACTTATGTAAACAATATAAATATCAGAAAATTATTAATTTAACGCAGGAATTAATTAAACGATGTAAAGAGATAATAAGTGTAGTTAAGTAAAAGGTGATTAAGTAAAATGATTAATAAGAAAGATTAATGAAAGATTAATAAAGGAAAATGAATAAAAAAGATCAATAAAGAAACTAAATAAAAGAGCAATAAAGAAATTCGTAATAAGGTAGCCTCGTAGTGAGCCCTCCGCCCTATCTCCTCGTCGGATACAGATAGCTCGGATTTTCCGGCGTGAACTGTTGGAGACTGTCGAGCCCTTCGCGTGGTGGTAGTGGCTGATTGCGCGGCACATTTGTCCTGAGGCGCGGGATGTATGGGCCCTCTTGTCTCCAGGTCTGTGCGCAGTGAGGGCAGTCTCTCAAGGTGACGTTTCTCCTTCCGCATCGATAGCAGTAAATACCTTGCCGGCGGTCGCACGCTCGATAGTGATGGTCGTCACCACAATTAAAGCAGCCAGGAAGCCGTGGGAGTACATTCACCCACCGGCCCTCGATCTCGATCCAGCCTTCATAGGATGAGCTAGTGGCGTATGGAACCGGACGCTGATCTTGACGACGCGCGTTGCGCTCTGCTCGTGGTGGTGTGGGCGTGATGGTCTCGCGATGCTCCTCGGTGCTTACGAAATCTTCCTCCGTGAATCGCACGTGCGGGGAGATGAATGGCCGCTGTGCCTGGTGGCCGTTTGCTGCGGATGTCGTACTGCCCATGACTTCGGTCTGCGTGGAGGCCTCTGTTGTTGTGGGAGTACTGCTGGTCGCCTCCATGGTCTGCACTGACCTTGACTCTGTGTCAATGGTCGCACTCGTGGTCTGCACGGCAATCGATTCCGTGGCCTGACACGACGTTACGTCAGTCTGTACCGTTTTATCGATTACTGGGTGTAGCGCATAAATCTTCATCGACGTGATGGGCGGTGGCGTCTTCCTTCGCAACTTTCCCAAGCAACATGACGGGCCTGCGAGGATACATGGTCTCTGTCGTATCTTCTCTTCCCATCTCTGCTTAACCTCTTTGAAGACCGACAGCATCACCGGGTTTTCGAGCAGAAAGTCGGTGAACGTTTCCTCGTGCCCCAACAGTGGTAGTAGCGGGCTATCCGGCGACTGTTCTCGTATGAGTTTTCTTATTTCTTTTAACTCCTTCTTATCATACGGGCTATTGTCGATTTCCTCCTCGCTGTCGGACGGTACTAGCACCGGCTCCGGCTCCATGTCGACATCGAGATCGCCTTCTTCGAGTCCGTCGAGGTCGGGCGATCGCGCACGTTGAGGTGTCGGGCAGTGATGCATGTCCTCAGGAGGGACTACAACAAAGTCCTCCTGAGACTCCCCCTCCCCTACGGGAGAGCCTGACCCAGGCTCTGCTGCGCGGCGAGCCGGCGGCGGCGAAGACGGTGGCAGCGACAACACCTCAATGTCGGAATCGTCCGACGATGCGAGCAATAAACGCTCTTCCTCATCAGCTGATGCTGGTTGTTGCTGCGCGCGGTCCATAATTGCGAAAAAGGTAGCCTCGCGCCTTTGAAAATAATATAGCAAATTAGAGAACTCTATTTCGTACTAATATTCAATACCGTTTGACATAATTGTTTCTTACTTTCAATGAAAAGGTAACCAGTGCCTTTCTCACGTAGAAGGTAGCTGTTGGTCTATTGTTTTACTAGAGGTAATTACTCAAAAATATAATACTCGAAACAATAGAGAGCCTTGATTGTCAGGAACACCTAGGATGGAATAGGATGTTTAGAGTTATAGGGCTTTAAGTCACACACATGCACCTTCGCAATAATTTTATTATCTACGGAGATAAGTTCGTATACGAGTGGTGAGATTATTTTCGTGACTGTATAGGGGCCTTTATAGGATTTTGCAAGCTTCGCTGCAAAATTTTTTGTTGCATCCGACAGTACCCTATTGCGCATTATGACTGCGTCTCCTACTTTATACGTTACTTCGCGGTGCGTATTATCATAATATTTGGCTTGTCTATTATGCGATTTTTCAGAGTTTTCTACGATCCAGTCTCTGATTGCTTGCAGTCTATACAATCGTTCTGACCACTCGACTATATTACCTTCGTCAATCTCCTCCGCTCTTTCCATTTCCTTTCGCAAGCTGTGTATAGGCATCGGTTCACGGCCGAAATTAAGAAATGCGGGTGTTACTTGCGTTGACGCATGCTTCGCAGTATTTAAGGCAAAGCGGAAGTCGTATATATGGGTGTCCCATTCCCGGTGATCTTGATCTATGAAAGCGCATATCATAGATTTTAACACTCGATTAACTCTCTCAACAGGATTTGCTTGGGGGTGATAAGGAGGTGTTGTGGAATGTGTAATATTTGCTTCTTTTAGATAGCCAATCAGTAATTTGTTTGTAAATTCGGTACCGTTGTCCGATATGAAAACACGCGGTGTACCCCATCGCGTTACGACTAAGTTGTGAATTGCTGATTTGATCGAGTTGCCATTGGCGTCTTTCAATGGCTGAATTTCTATCCATCGCGTAAATAGGTCTTGAATTACCAGGAGATAACGCATGCCTTTTTTACTTCGCGGTAGCGGTCCCATGATATCTGCCGCAATTACGCACCAAGGATGTTCGATAATTCGTTGGCCTAATAAGCCCGGTGGAGCGAATTGTTCTGACTTACTTTTCTGGCAGATGTCGCAGTGTTTTATGTAGTTAACGATGTCTCTATACATGCCGGGCCAGAAGAATTGCTCCGCGATACGTGCGTGTGTTTTTTCTATCCCGAGGTGACCGCTTTGAACGTTGTCATGCGCGTCGTATAATACGCGATCTCTATCTTTTGCTCTCACTACTAGTTTCCAAATTGAGTTGTCGCTTTTTACTGAGTCGACTATTGTTTGCTCCGTTTTGTGATATAATACGTCGTTCGCGGTATGCCAATTATGGTATTTTTTTGGATAATTAATAACTTCTTGAATGCGTTTGTTGTACCAGTCATCGTTACTTTCGCGTAAGGAGTTGAGTTCTTCCGACGCGTCCTCGAACATGCGCGATAAAGCATCTGGAACGTGGTGCATTGCACCTTTTCGATGTATTATATCAACGTCATAGGCTGTCAAATACATTGACCAACGCGCGAGTCTGCCGACGGGCTTTTTGAGCGTTTCAGCCATTGCAAGCTGCTATGATCAGTGATTACTTGGAAGTATGTGCCTTCCACGTAACCCCTGAATTTCTCAATCGCCCAGATAACCCCTAAGCATTCTAATTCGGTAGTTGAATAATTTTTCTCGGTGTCGGTAATAGTTCGGCTCGCGTATGCAATTACTCTCTCAACGCCTTCGATCGTTTGAGTCAATACGCTTCCTAAGCCAACGGTGCTCGCGTCGACCTGTATAATAAATATTTGTGTAAAATCAGGTCTCATTAATATGGGCGCGTTCATAAGGTTTGTTTTTTATGATTTCAAAAGCGGCCTGCTGTGCTTCTTTCCACTCCATTTGTATTTTTCTTTGAGTAGTCGCGAGATAGGTTCTACGATCGTCGCGAAATGTTCGATGAATCGTCTATACCATTGACGTCATTCCAATGAATCTACGTACTTGTCGCAAAGGTTTTCGGCGCGGGATAATTTTTGATTGGCGCTACTTTCTCTTCGTCGATTTGCAACCCCCCTTCTATTTACAATGTAACCAAGATATTGACTTCTGATAGACAAAATTTGCTTTTGTCTTTATTTATGAATAAATTGCATGTTTCAGTTTATCGAAACTATTTTAAAGCCATTTTATGTGTTCGTCAAATGTCTCGGTAACAATGATTAAATCATCGATATAGGAGTAAACATGTGGTTGCAATTCGGGACCGATTAAAGAGTCAATCAGTCTCTGAAAAATCGAGGGTGAGTTCGCCATTCCGTAAGGTAACCTTTTGAAGTGAAACAATCCTTTTCCTGGCACTGCAAACGCCCATAATTTCTCTGCTATTTTTCGCTAGAGGTATTTGAAGAAATGCTTGACTTAGATCGATCGTCGAGATGTAACGAGCTATTCGTAATTTATCTATATAGATGTCATAAGAGGTATTGGGTATGCATCTTTTTAATGATTGGCATTAATTTTCGCAGATCTAAGCAAAATCTGCGTGAACCATTCGCTTTTTCGACCATATGTACTGGCGAAGAACCATTCGCTCTTAGATCTCTCGATTATATCTTCGTCAAGGCATCTATCGACTTCTGCGAAAAGAATTGCTTCAATTGCTGCCGAAATCGGATACGGTCTTTGTTTGATCGGCGGGTGGTTATTGACGTCGATCGTAGCTTCGATTAAATTTGTTTTTCCGAGTTTACCCGAGATAACCGGTAATTGTTTTTCGAGAAATTGTTTTAATTTAATTTCTTGTGTGTTAGTTAATTCGCTTAGACCGCAACATTCAATTGGCGATTGTGAGGTAGCCGAAAAGTTATTTTCAAACGTGTGTCTAACGAGTGGCTCTGAGTTAAATATATACGTGAAATTGTTAAAGTCGACTGTAAGTCCGAATA
>JACCIB010000737.1:0-93894 GCA_018906965.1 Philotrypesis tridentata | reverse complement strand
AGTGGTAAGGAGAGTGGTGAAAGAAGTTGAAGGATAAGATTATAAGAGAATCGAATTCACCGTGTAATTCTCCGATTTGGATTGTGCCGAAAAAACCAGACAGTCATGGTAATCCGAGGTGGCATATGGTTATTAATTTTAGAGAATTGAATAAGAAGACTATTAGAGATGCTTATCCATTACCAAATATTGCTGATATTATGGATCAATTAGGAGGAGCAATTTATTTTTCGATTTTTGATTTGGCGAGTGGTTTTCAGCAAATTCCTATGGCACCAGAGGATTGTTATAAGACAGCTTTTTCAACAATTAATGGAAATTATGAGTATACACGCATGCCAGAAGGTTTAAAAAACGCAACTGCAACGTTTCAGAGGTTGATGGAGAAGGTTTTAAGAGGTTTGCAGAATATAGAAATGTTGGTATATTTGGATGATATAATTGTTTATAGTAGGGATTTGTCTGAACATGAATTGAGGATTAGGAAATTAATGGAGAGATTGAGAGAGGCGAAGTTGGTGTTGCAACCTGACAAGGTGGAGTTTTTAAGGACAGAAGTTGCATTTCTAGGTCATATCATCAGTGCGAGAGGAATAGAACCGAATCCGCAGAAAGTGGAGGCAATTACAAAGTTGACGACACCGAAAAGTGCTAAAAGTGTGCGAGAAATTTTGGGTATGTTTGGTTATTATAGGAAATATATCAAGGATTTTGCAGTAATTGAAAGACCAATGAGGAATTTAGTGAAGGATGGTGTGAAATTTGAGTGGACAGAAGATTGTGAGAAGAGTTTTCAGACTTTGAAGGAGTGTTTAATAAATCCGCCTATTTTGCAGTTTCCGGATTTTGAAAAGGAGTTTATTTTAACAACTGGTGCTTCAGACATAGCAATAGGTGCTGTTTTGAGCCAAGAGAAAGATGGATTTGAGCATCCTATTCAATTTTTATCGAGAACATTGACTAAAGCTGAGAAAAATTATTCAACGACTGAAAAAGAGTGTTTAGCAGTGTTATATGCGTTACATCAGTTTAGACCATATTTGTTGTGTAAAAAGTTTACGTTGGTTTGTGATCATGAACCGTTGAATTGGATGCATACGAGAAAAGATCCAGGACAAAGGCTTATGAGATGGATGTTTAGATTTACGGGATATGAATATACTTTTAAATACAAGCTAGGAAAGTTGAATAAAAATGCAGATGCTCTTTCGAGGAATCCACCAGAGATTAGTGAAGAACAAATCAATAAAAATTTACCGGGTATTAAGATGATGATAATTGAAGAAAATAATAAGTCTGATAATGATAAGGTGAAGAGTATTGTGTCATCGGTGAAGAGCAAAATTTTTAATAGGAGTAGAGTGCAATCAGAAGTTGAAGGGGTGAAGAGATCGAGAGGTAGACCTGTAGGAGCGAAAACTAATAAAATGGCACCAGAGTTAGATCATAGTGTTATAGCTCAGAGGACGAGAAATAAGGCACAGGTGACATCTAAAGTTGCAGAATATATTAAACAGGGAGCTTTGCCTAAATCAACAAGATCAGTGAAGAGGTCGCAAAGTGAAAGGGTTTCATCAAAGTCAATGTTATCGAAGTCTAGTGATTTGAGGGATAGTGATAGTGAGGGCACAGATGTTTCAATGAAAGTGAATTAGTCACGAGGGAGATTGAGTACAACAGCGTTATCGTCAACAGGGATTTATAGTAGTGAAAAGGAAAAACCGCCTTTGAAAGATCCGAGACATAGTGGGATTAGAATGGAGAAAACGACAGATGTTTCAGATGTAGAAGGTAGTGATACTGATGAGGATGAACAAAATAGAACTGTGAAGAGTATTGGGATAGATGTTAGTGAAGTTAGTCAGTCTGAGAGTAGAGTGATTACAGAGAGTGAAGGTGAAAGGAGTGTGTCTATTAGAACGAGTTTGAGTAGGAAAGAGGTGGAAGAAGCTAGTAGGAGATTAGAAGAGAGTATAGCTAAACATCAAAATGAGGAAGTTGAAGTAGAAGAGGATAAAAATTATGATATACCGATTACACATTTTTCAGAGGATGAAGAAGTGAATGATGAAATGAGGTTTAGGTTGCATGAGTTGAATCTACATTATGGTACTGTTCAAATGGATGAAGTTTTGGGAGAGAGAGGTACAGAATTGATAGATAGAACACAGGAAAAGGTACAGAAGAGACTGGATAATGTGAGAGATTCTTTGTCAGATAGAGATACATCGGCAACGAGTGAAATAATGATATTTCCGCCCAGAGGAAGAATTTCAGAAACAACGAAAATAGGTGACATAAAACCGCAAGCGAAGAGTACACCAGGTAAATTGGGAAATGTTGGTAGAGGTGTTGGTGTTCTTGCTGATGTGAGTGAGAATGAGGAGAATACATATAATATTGAGTATTCCAAACCAGCGGAGGATACGTTACCTGTAATAATGATGCCAGATGTGAATGATTTGAATAATTTGAATAGATATGATAGGGGAGAGTCTGATGGAGGAAAGAGAGAATATGATACAATTGAGGAAAGGTTAGTAGAATCAGTGAAAGGTAATAATGTGTTGAGTGTGAGGGATTGTTTAACGTATAAGAGAGACAATATTGTGAAGCGGATACGTCAGTGACAAGATTATTGAATGATATTGGTGCGATAGATCTGTTTAATTTGAAGAAAAAGAAACCTTTTGTGGGTCAAATATTGATAACACCATTCAAAAAGCATAATATTTATTCTTTAGTGGTAAAGGAGAAGCAGTTTAGTGTGATTAGTTTAGAAAATGTGAACAAATGTTTGGATAATTTGAGGAGAATTTTATGTCATTGGCATGTTGGGAGTTTTAGAATTTCTAGAAAAGATGATTTGACAGATATGTTGGAGCCTGCATTAATGAGTGAATTATTGAAAAGGCATTTTGATAATTCGAACATTACTGTAACAGTTTGCTATGGAAAGGTGGAGTTACCAGCTGAAAAGGATAGGAAAAGGATAATAAGTGCTTTGCATGATAGTTTGACAGGAGGTCATAAAGGGATTAATCAAACTTATCAGAAGATAAGGGAGAAGTTTTATTGGCCAGGTATGAGGAATGATATACAGAATTATATAAGGAAGTGTAGTGGTTGTCAAGAACAAAAGATTGAGAGGTTTAAGATCAGAGAACCGATGATTATAACGGATACACCAATTGAAGCGTTTGATAAGGTTTCAATTGATACGGTGGGAAAATTGAGAATAACACCGAGTGGGAATCAACATTTATTGACCATGCAGTGTAATTTGACCAAATATTTGATTGCAATACCAATTAAAAATTTATATGCGACTACGATTGCGGATGCTTTAGCGAGGCATTTGATTTGTAGATTTGGGGCACCGCGAGCAATTTTATCAGATAGGGGTACTAGTTTTTTGTCGGATATAGTAGAGTCAATGTTGAAAATTTTTAAGATAGATCATTTAAAAACATCAGGTTATAGACCGCAAACGAATGGTTCTTTGGAGAGGAGTCATGCGCCGTTGGTTGAGTTTATTAGGATTTATTCTCAAAAATATGATGATTGGGATAAGTTAGCGCCTTTTGCTACATTTACTTGTAATACGAGTGTTCATACGGCTACGAATTTTACGCATTTCGAATTAGTTCTTGGGAGAGTAGCGCGTTTACCAATTGAGATTCCGTCGGATGAAAAATTGAGAACTTATCATACTTATATTAGGGATTTAGTGTTGCGTTTAAATGAAATGTAAATTTTAGCGGGAGAGAAACAAATTGTAGAAAAATTAAAATCAAAAGAGACATATGATAATAAAGTTAAAGAGTTTAAGGGTAAAGTAGGGGGATATGCTCGTATTGTTAAGGAAGTGTGGACTAGTAAATTTGAACCGTATAGGAGTCAACCTTTGAAAATTGTGGAGTTTGTTGGGAGTAAGAATGTTATTTTGGAGTATCCTGATGGGAAACGTATTAGGAAGCATGTTGATAAATTAAAAGTTGCAGAGGAGGATTCGAATTTTGATGGGGTAGATCTTTCTGGTTATTAATTATGTTATGATTACAGGATGAATTGTTTAATTGGAATGTTTATGTTATTGTGTGTGAAGACCATAAATAGTGGACATATATTTCAAAATGAAATATTGACCCCGAATCCTGGAATTTATTTTGAGAAATTGGGAAGTGTTCGAACAGTACGTGCTTTTTGGAAGATTAAAATCTTTATTAAAGTGGATGAATTTTTATCATTCCATGGACCTGTAAAATATTATAAGGAGTTAATTGAAGAATGTTCACAAATTGTAGACCAAACCAAGTGCAGGAGTGCGTTGGATGCAGATATAATTGAATTGAAGGAACAGGCTTTGAATGAATTACAAGACAAGATACGTGAGACTGTTAAGACCATTGGACAAGTTCAATATCCTATAGTTAAGGATCCGAGTATTAGAGCGAAGAGGTTAATTCCATTAGGAATAGTTGGTAGTGTGAGTAAGAGTTTATTTGGATTAGTAACTTCTGATGATATTGACAGTGTTAATAAAAATATAGACCAAGTGTTTAGAGATCAAGCAGAAATGGTGCATTTAATGCAGGAGAATTCTCATATTGTTTCGACCCAGTTTTAAGAATTGTTTAATGTAACGAGGAATCATCAAGTTGTTTTACAAGCGTTTCAGGCTTCTTTGAAAGGAATGATGGATAAATTGAATAAGGAGAATGAGCAATTAATGTATTTAATGTATAATACAGCATATGTGAGGAGATTAGATTCGCATATGGACCATTTGATTCATAATAATGAGAAAATTTTGGATGATTTGAGGAAATTGAAAGAAGGAAAAGTTCATTCGGAATTGATTAAAACAGATGTTTTGGATCAGATAGTTGGAGATATACAAAAATTTAGTCGTGATTTAGATTTTCCAATTCCGGTAGAGCATATCAGGAGTGAAGAAATTGTGAAAATTTCGAAAGTAGATGCAGTTCATCAGGATGGCAAGATAATTATAGTTTTATATTTGCCTTTAGTTGATAGAATTTCTTATCAGTTATATAAAATGCATAGTGTTAACATACCACAAATGATTATCAGAATAGTAAAGGATCATTATATATTCAACCATCTCATGAATATTTAGCTTTGAGTAGTGATCAGGAGAAATATTTTAAGTTTGACCAAGACCCAGATGTGATATGTATAAAGACCCATTATGCACACGTTTGTCCAGCATTAGAAGCGTTACAAGATACTTCAGCTTCGAGGGATTGTGAAGTTAATTTGTTATTGAATCCGCATAAAAAGGAGTTTGATAATTGTGATATCAAGCATCAGAATTATTTTAGGACCCAGTGGAAGTATTTATGTAGTGATACATCTTAGTTGTATTCAATGTGTGATTCTGAAAAAGTGAGAATTTCATGTTTGGATAATCAAAATGTGGATTTGATGTTGAATAATACAGGAGTTTTAAGACTAGCTTCTGGTTGTAAAGGAAGAACAGTGTTATTATGTTTGGAGAGAAGATAAGAAATGATGAGAATTTATATGTGTATAGACCAGACGTTGGTTTGAAATTTGATGAAGTTTATGGAGTGTTCAGTAAATATACTTTGTATGAAATGAATGACAATGAAATGAAGGAAATAATTGGACCAGTGCTTACTTCAGATAAAGTGAAATCATTGCATGATATCATGATTGAAATGAACCATATAGGGAAGCATAGGAGAGAGAGAGTTATAATTCGAGTAGGATGTTATATGGCGGGTTGAGTTTACAATTGATAATGGTTATATTGATAATTGGATTAATTGTTGGGATGAAATGTGGGGTGAAATTTCCATGTTTGAGACAAAAGACCAATAAGAGGTGTTATGACCATGAGTATAGTGTGGTGAGGAGAAAATGGAGGAATCGATTGGGGAAAGTTGATTCTGGTAATGTTTGTGAGTCTGGGGGAGTTAGTGTAGAAAATGATGAAATTGTTATTGACCTAATTAGTAGTACAATAAATGATTCACATGAAGTTAGCATTGATAAAGGTGTTGTTGTTTTTAAACATAATGCTGAGCATTGATGTTATATATTGGACCAAAAGTTTTCATATAGACCCAAATGAATTTTTATGATATGATGTTTTCATCTGTTATAAATAGACCAATTTGACCCATTTGTTTGTCTTTGTGTTTTTGTTTTTGTTTTTTTTGTATTTTATTTTTATATATGTAAATTACAGGAACGTAGAGATGTCGTATCGCAGAGATTTAGAAATGTTACATCGTAGATCAGTAATGTTTTATTTCAAAGGAATTTGCGTCATTGACCCAGATGACGGAAATGATACCGCAGATTCCATTACCTGAGGCAGTTTATTTCAAGCGTGTGATGAGAATCAAAGATATGAAGTATGTTAATAAGCTCATTGTCAGATATGAGAATGAAGCGACTGCGAATATTGTGCAGAGAAAGAAACAAAATCAATTTTATAATAATATTGGACCATATGATTTGGAATTTTATGATAAAGATAACATCAGTAATGAGTTTTCATTGTCTAAAATTACCAATGAAGCAGCTAGGAATTATGAGAAAAATGTGTTGACCAAGAAGAACAAGAATTTTAGACCAAGACCGAATGTGGTAGAATCTGTTAAGGAACCGAAGGTGAAATCAGAAGTGCATACTGTGAGGAAAGAAAGATCTGTGAAGAAGGGTAATAGATTGTTTTGTTTATTGCCGTGGGAAGGAACTGATGCAGAAAAGGATGAGACGTTTTTTAAACATTTTATGCAGTTTGGGAGTGTTAATTATTATGAGACTGTGCGTAATAAGCAAGGGAGATTGTGCTTTGGTTTTGTGCAGTATTTTGCAGATGTTGATGCTGAAAGTGCAATGCAGAGATGTAATCCAATATATAGACCAACCATTGCTGCATTGAAAAAGGACCCGAAGAATAAAATTCCTGTGGGAATGAAGAAATTTCATGATTTGTGTGGACAAGAGATTGATGTGCATGTATTTGCATTACATGAGGATACATGTTGGAAGGTGTTACAGTATAAGAAGAACATGGAAAAGGTGAAATTTCTGGGAAAGAACAAGGTAGTTGAGGATCTCAGAGATGTCATTGCGTTAAGGAAAAGATCTAGGAGCAATGATGAGAAAGATAAGGTGATATGTGAAGAGATGGGAGTGTTGGAGGTGGATGGAATGACATTGTCTGAGCCAGGACCCTCTGGATTTCAGAGCAAAAATAGTGATGATGACGACCATTTAATGATTTGTACAATGGAGGAGGATGAATTTTTGGAGTCAGATGATGACGAAGAATCTGGTGTTCATAGGAAAATTGTCGTTGATTCAAATAATAAAGTTTATATACTTTAATTGACCCATTTGTTTTTTTTTGTTTTTGACCATTGAATTTTGTATGGTTTGGACCCCATACGAAATTCTTATTTGAAGTTTATGTTTTATGAAAATTTTAAGATCAATGAGATTTAGGACCATAAATAGATAGATATAGACTAGGATTTAATATAAGTTTTGACCCTTACATTTTATCGATAGTTTGGACCCTTCTTGATTATGATAGAATAAGATAGAAGTTAATGCATGTGGATTGAATTATGAAGTCTTAATAACAAAATTTAATGGTATATATTATTTTTATTGATTTCAGATGAACCACACAATGAATTTTCATTCTATTGAATTGTTATCAACTTTCATTTTGAAAGTTGTATATACTGGTTTCAGGGAAAGATTGGAGAGAATCTTTGGTACGTTTGGAAGTTGCACGTTTGGTTATGAAGTTATAGCTGAAGGCTACGAAGTAGCTCATATTACTTACAATTGAGCCTCACATGCCATGCTTGCTAGAACAATGAGGCAGTATGTGGTACCATTGGGTGAAGAAACGTCTGAAGAAATGAGGGCAAGATTGGACCAACATCTGAATAATCAAGCTGGAAATCGAGTTGTAGATTGGACCACAGATGTAGAAATATATCAAATCAAAAGGCAGCTTGATGAGACTTTGGAGGTGTTTTATGAGGGAAGGAGGAATAATATTGAAGAGATTTTTGTGGGAAAGGGAGAATGTACCATAGTGCATTCCACTAGGACTTTGGCAGGACGAAAGCCATTGTAAGAGTACGCTTTGATAAGTTGGCCCATGTGGAGGAAGCATTAAGAATTAATGCGATTAAACCAGCAATCACCATTATGAACAGGCAGAAGATGGATCAAGTGATTACGCAGGCAATGTCACAGATGGAGTACAGTGCGAGGGAGGAGGCTCGACAAATGGTAGATGTGGAAGCAGGGCGCCAGCCAACTCCAACGGCACGGAGTCAGGGATTATTGCGGACGCCTGTGAGTATACCATTAGCTGGACCAAGTTCGGCAACGTCATCAGTACTGCCATCAAGGAAACCCATACCTTTACCAAAGGTAGTGACTGGTCCACTTGATGATACACAGTATTTGCGATTCTCTGTCATGATGTGGGCGAAGCAGACAGAGCAACAGTTAGTTGCTGATTTTGGAAAATTTGGACCGCTTGATCATATTTCGTTCATGTCGGTGCCAAATAACGTGAATCCACAGATTTGGAGGCGTCAAGCATTTGTCCAGTATTTCTACAGGGAAAATGCGATATTTGCTATTGACCACTGCAATGCAGGGTATAATCCACGTTGGGAGCCACGGAGACATATACCACGTCGCACATCGTTGCGAAAATATCATACGGTGTGTGGTTTTATGTATGACGCACGCAATGAGGCGGATCATTTTGTGGTATGTTTGGTCCAAAATCCTTCAGTTTTAAGGTTGCACAAGGTGTGTGGGGAATACATCAAGAACATAGATGTAGAAAGTCATCGAAAAACTTGTAAAAGAGGCCCAAAGATTGCTAATCTGATTGACTTCGATTAAGAAATAAGTCAAGCGTTGGACAAAATTAGTATTATGGACCAGAAAGAAATAATTGAACCAACGCTAGATGAAATTCTCAGGGAGATTTCGAATGCTGCTGCATTGCAGTTGAATCAGCAAAATGAGCAGTCCTTGCAGGATGAGGCAAGAGCAGCCCGAGGAATCAAAGACTGTTTTAAAGCCAGATGAATGGGAAACAGAAAGCAGTTGGGAGTTAGAATCAACTGTTAGCTTCTGAATTGTATCAATGATATAAAATAATGGACCAATCAGTTAAATATAGTTTTTTTACTCTTGTTTCAACATATGTTTTTTTGGACCACGTAGTTTTTTTAAATAAATACATCTTTTGTATCTTCTTTTATATATAAATGAGTTGTTGGACCCAATTTATTTATTGACCCTATAATATTGAACCCCAGCTATTATCCGATGTGTATTCAGTTAAACTGGCAGATTGAAAAGCAGAAGAAGAAGACGAATATAATATTAAGTTCACTAATACGAATAACATTAATATTTATTGTTAACATTAACATTCAAATAGGTATTGTAGGTAGGTAAAAATAAATGCGATCATTGAATCATGGTTTCTTTACTATTTGAATTATTATAAGTTTTGGTTATTTTCCTTATCGTTTTTTGAAAATAATATGGTTGAATAACAAGCATTTTTCTCTAGATTAATATGAGTATTTTCACGTACATACCATTTTTGCTAATGTGTATTTTGGATATTTGTGAGGTTTTGTTTGATGATTCAATGGCAGCATGTATTTTTATTGTTAGTATAGGCATTGGTTTGTTGAGGGCAACAAACGTCTTCAAGGAGGGGAGGATGTTATGATCCGAGTATTCTGGAGCAATTTCGGTTGTTCTCGAATATTCGAAACATGGCATGCTGCATGAAAAGTGCGCTGCGCGCAAGCTGACGATGTGCTTCCTTGGTGTCGACACTTGGCCTAAGGAATGTGCAACGTGAGCCGCAGTGCGATACACTTCGAATATACTTTGTATAGAGGGCAAGGGACGCGCGGGCGGAGGTTACAATCTCTGCCGTCAGCGCTAATTGTCGGCCGGGGAGGTGATCGGCGACAATGGACTTAGAAAATAAGTCAGTCTCTCTCGAGCATTGGCCCAGAGCAGAATAGCAATTTAGAATTGAACCATTGTCATATACTTTAACAGCAGAATTGCAGTAAAGTGTCAGCATACAAGTCAGTTACAATTTACAATTGTTGGATCATTTAGATACAATCAGATATCAGAACAAATAAAGATCACTCTGGAGTGTTTGAGAAAACAATAGACTGAGTAATCATTTAATCTACTCGCTTGATCCAAGTTCCCATCCCAAGGAAAGGAATATAAATTAGAAACTCTTTATTTTACAGCAGCATCAAGGTAAGAATTATAAATAAATATCAAATATATAATTCAAATAGATGAACGGAGATTGAGTTCATGAGTCAAGAGTGACCGTCTGACACTTGCGGAGCAAGTGTAGAAGCAGGACTCACTTAGTAATAAATATTTAAAGTTAAGTTCAAGTTCATCTTTGTGCTTGATCTGACAAATTAATTTTAGTTGAAATTTTTGCCCGTTAATATCCAAATAATCCTTATCTAATCTTAATTTCTGTTGTAATAAAGCTTTAATTCCTAAAATTCCATCAAATGGAATAGAGAACTCATCTGGAGCAACATGAAAATCAAAATATATTTTATTAATTGGAAATTTAATCAAACCTAAAGTTCTCAAAGCATTATCAGTAATTCCTGATATTAGGATTTTATTATCAGTATCTATTTCCCTAGATAATAATGTGTTATTCCTAATAATGTTTAATTGAGCACCACTATCTATTAATAATTTAAAAATAGCCTTAGAATTTACATCTTGTACTTCAATATACTGTAATAAATTTTTTAACTTTAAAACATAAATATTAGCTATAACATCAACATTACCTAAATTACCATTATCTTTCGACTCTAAAAATTTATTTATTTAAAAATTTTTCTCTCTATTTACTTCAATTTGGAACGACTTATTTTCTAAATCTCATCTTACGCGTTCCTTCCCGGAAGAGATTTGAAGTTTCCCTATTTTCTAAAACAATTTTCAATAGTATGACCTACACCTTTACATTCTGCACATACGATTCCCTTTTTCTGTTCTAAAATTTTTATTTTATCACAATTACTAATGCTATGCCCCTTCTGTGAACAAAACGCACAGTTTTCTTCTACATCTGATGTCAAAGCCTGCAATTTTCTATAAATTTTTATTTCATGATTAGAACCATTACAATATTCGCAAACTTTTTTATTAGCTTTATTAGTAAAATTGTTTCTATTTTGTGGTTGAAAATTTTGTTGATAATTATTTTTCTTAGAATCGTAATTATTATTCTGTAATAATCCTTTTAATTTCCAACAAAATTTAACAGTATGGCCAGATCCATCACACCATTGACATTTATATTGTTGCTTAGCTTTACTTTCTGTAACTAATATTTTAGCTACTTCACAATCAGGAGCCTCATGATCCGCAGCTTCACAAATAGTACAAAATCTAAATCTATTTTCTCCTAATATACAAAACTTTGTAGAATGCCCGCTTTTTTGACACCTAGAACAAAATTGCTCCAGATAATTCTGTGGAGATTGTCCAACATTATTATAAATTGTACAATTACCATTCTCAGATAAATTAACACATTTAATTGGATCATGACCTGGTTTTTTACATTTGTGACAAATTTCAAAATTACGAACTACTGAACATTGAGGTGCTTTATGCCCCATTTCTTGGCAAAATTGACAGTGATTACTTTGCATTTTATTTAGTCTACATGTACTAATAGAATGACTAGTAGACCCGTATGACTACAAAATTTACAAATTAATCTAATTTTATCATTAGCAGATCGGCAATTATCCGAAAAGTGATCATTTTCTTTACAATAAATACATGCTGTTAACCGACAAAATAATGCTTCATGATCTCGAGCTTCACAGAATTGACAAGTCATTATTTTTGGAATAATGTTTTCTACAACTATATCATTCCCATACATATTATTAATTGTTCTGAAATCTGAATGTTTACGTTGATTAATTTCAGTTTCTATAGCAATAGCCTTTACTGCTAAATCATCAATCGTAATTTCATTCCCTAACTCATATCTACAACTAATTGCAGCATCATCATTGAATTGCTGCATAAATCTTTGTCTTTCCTCATTAGTAAGGTCTTCTAATTCTTTTATTTCATTTATTTTATATAGTAATTCCCTTATACGATTTATATATAATAAAACACCTTCTCCATCTACTTGCATTATTCTACATAATTTTGCATATAACTCATGAATATCATTTTGAATAGGATATAAGATTCTTATAGAATTCAATAATTGATCAATAGATTTAATATTATTATTATTCAAAGCTTGGCCTACTTCACCGCTCAATCTCATTTTAACTATATTCGTAATACTTTCATCATTAACATTAGACACCAGATTTTTTAAATTCTTTATTTTTCTAATAAATTCAGCTGGTTTCATATTTTTACCATTGTATTCCGGTATCAAAGAAATTATTTCATTTAAACTACAATTTATCGGTCTACCTGCCGTTTGTTGATCGGTCCTGTTTCCCGTCATGTTTAGATGAATAAGTTGTAAATTAGAAATTTCAGTTATATTAACTTCCGGCACAAGATCTCGTTCTAAATTCTCCGATTTTTGTTTATCAGTAAAAACTGTATCAGCGTTATGAAATAATTCCGTTCTATTTTGAAAACTCAAATTTTCTTCAACAGACTTTTGTTTAATTTCATGAGTTTCAATATATTTATTAATGATAAAATTTTCCCATTGATTTATCAGCGAACTCTGATTAATTACAGAATGATCAATATTTTCTTTACTACTACTATTAGCAACAGAGAAATTTGAATTTGTTGATTTACAGCCTTCATCCAATGTATATTGACAATATTAAGATGTACCAGTAATTATACTTTGTTCTACTTCAAAACCCCCAATATCAGAATAATGACTCTCTTCAATTGAAAAATCTATTAATTCATTATTTTGTAAAGTGCAATTCTGTGTTGAATTTCAAATTTGACTCTCTTCATTTGTTTTATCACTAATGACACCTATATCCTGCTGTAAAGATACTTTTTTTACTGATTCTGTTGATTTTAATGTTGAATTTGGAGGAGACCTCACAGTCTTTTGACTTCTCTTAAAAATACTATCTAATAACGAACCACTTAATGAAGACTTTAATTCAGGATTTGATTTTAAACGATTTCTAATAATTATTGTTCTGTTTGGATTTTTTTAGAATCATTATTTTTGCCACTCATTTGAATATTTTGGCATAATTAATATTTAAATTAATTTACAGCAAAAGAGAAGTTCATGCTTTACAAACTCTCCAAATTCTCAACATATAATATCCACAATTAAATCCGAGTCAAAGAACAAATAGCTTATCAATTTAAATCAAATAGCGATTTACGATATACTCCTAATAGCTTTAAAAACAAAAACAAAAACAATTCCAACCTTTTAAATAACCCAGTTATATACTGACCTATATATCTAATTACTGTTCCGCGGCAGTCTTTACATTTTGCTAATGCGGCATTTCTAAGCGGTCAGTCGCCGTTATCGTGAAATGTAATCCCATCTACTTCTATACTTATCAAATATGTCCCACACCTTGTTACATATGTATTATTATCAAGAACACTAGAAGCTAAACTAATCAGCCCTACTCGGTACCTTTTGATAGCATTTGTAAAAATAATTACTTTGAATCTCTCAAACTTCAATTAAATTTTAAAAACAAAAATTTCCTTTTAAATTAGCACTTATTCAACTTTATAAGTATTTTATATTAATTATTCAATTTATACAAAAATATACTTCAATAAAGACACTCACGCACGATATTTGTATCGGACCCAAATTGTTAAGTCCTGACTACTCCATTTAATGCATATAGTCAGGAATATTTATAATTATGATGGGCTATCAGCTAGAAATACCCGCTTCTCACTAATTAAATTTTAAAGGGATAAAAATGTCTAATCACTTACCTTATGTTGCCAATAATTGACTTCGCAAGTTTAGCAATTAGGCGCAGCAGCCTGCTAATAATTCGATAAGATGTAAATTCTTGTGATCTTCCAAAATAATTCCAAAACTAAAAGATTATTGCTGATTTTAGTATATTTATTTCAGACTTATTTAAAGTACAAAAATAAAACGAAGTTACAATAATCAATATCACGTATCGCGATATAGAAATCAGACTCCGCCAATTTTCGGACCGGCGTGTACGGAGTCGATACAAAATCTTGACTGCCTAATTGAGGGGGTTGAGCCTCTTTTAAACACAAAACTTAGTTTATATATGTACAACATTATTGAATATTAATTTTTAAACATTTTGTAATTTTACATACAGTAACGAGATCTTATAAAAGTATAACGCTTAGTCTGCGTTTCGCAAGCTTAGCGTCAGCTGAGCTCTTACTTTTGAAAGTGTGCCAATCATCGAACCTCATGCAATTGACATAATCGATGTTGTGATTTGAATTTTGAAATGTTAGCGTTTTGAAAATCATCATGTGTTTTAATAGTTAAGATAGTAAAAAGAGAATTAAAGAAATAACGTCATAGGACGTTACACAGAAAATAAAGTAGAATTTTCGTAGAGAAAATTTCGCGGGCCTTTTCATAGGATTCGATCAATCTATGGTCTAAGGAGTTAGTTATTTGGCCGCTCGCCCATGCGTTAATTAGATTCTTATTTATTGTTTGCCACGATTTTCTTTGTAACTATTTTGGGTAATAGAATATATTCTAGGATTTATTTTATCACTATTAGTTTTTTTTTGTATGATACCCAGTTGCTACCACATTCCCGCATTTTGCCATTACAAGAATTCTACACCCCGATAAGAAGTCAGCCGCGATGAATAAATAATTTGATCAACAACTGAAATTTCTCGAGCTGGCGGGAAAATTCCACGTTACACATCTCACAATAAAATTTAACGAATAGTATCGATAATTAGGAGTTTACGAACCAAGCGTGAGCGGAGTGAGTTATTGTCCGTTAGTAAAATAATATTCAATGTTCACAGAAAAATTAATTATTAACATCAAACTGTTTAATAATCAATGATAAAAAAAATTATTTTCCTAAAATAATGGTAGTCTGAGATTAGATTCGCTATTTAAAAAATCAATCAAATAATTACATATTTTGATTACCCGAAAAAGTCGAATATATAAATCACGTGACTAGAAAAATTAAAATTATTTCCCGAAATAATATTTCAGCTTCCCTGTCGGAAAATTGAGGATGTATTAGGCAGAATCTATCAAACTTTCTGCTCCGTGGGCAGAGTTTGTGACAGATTCTGCGCAGAAATAGCAGCTGTGAGGCGATGGTTTTCGCCACAGAATTTGCGCAGATTCTGCTGAATCCATTAATTTGAGGGTTTATAACCTCAAATTAATCAGCAGATAAATAATGATATAATTTTAATAATAAATTCAAAAATTAGGTTAGATAGTAATGATTATAACAATATTAACAATTTAAAAAAATATATTATTTATTACATTTCTTTAAGTAAACAAACATTTACTTTGTGTCTTCTGCGCCTATAGTTCTGTATGTATAGGATAATATATATATCTTGTAACGGCACGATTGTTGTTCCCGTAACAACCGGTCGTGTACAACCGTGACTCGTATAGTCACGTTTATTTTCTCGTCGTAGTCTCCTCGTGATCAACACGGCTCGGCCGGTTCGTGGTGGCCGTGCGTATGCACGGAACGAAGGCGGCAGGGGACGGGGTTGTTAATGATAGAATACGCGTGAATTATGAGAACTAAAGGAAAGTATATTGTTAAAAGTAATAGTACAGCGCTCGTACTATCGAGCGAAGGTGCTCCACCACACACTGCGCGCGCGCGAGAGAGAGAGAGAGAGAGAGAGAGAGAGAGAGAGAGAGAGAGAGATGGGGCTTGATCGCCCGAACACCGAGAGTGAGAGAGAATTGGCACTTACATTCGCACATCGGTGCCGGGGGGTCGCTGTCTGCTCTGGCTCGCTGCAGTCGTCCAGACTGGCAATCGGGTCGTCGCGGGTAGCGTGGCTCCGGTGGCAGTCGGACGAAAGATAGCGTCTCCCGGCGTCGCACGTCGTAAGGAAGGGGCGCAGAGAAATAATGCACGGGCGCGTGGTCGGGTGTACCGCTTGGGCGCTACCGCAATACTGGCAACTAATACGCGCACGATTCGGAAGGACGCTCCGGTCCTTGACCCAGCGTTGTCATATTTTGGCAGCGCGTGAGATATGGACCGGCAACGTCGCCTAATGAACGCGCGATCTCTCTCTCTCTTAACATCGGCCTATTATAAGGCGCTCTCTCGCTCTCTCTGTCTCTCTCGTGTGCTAGTGTCCGCTGGTGGTAGCTAGAACACAAATAAGTATTAATACAGTTTGATACGGCATACGCACGGAGAGGCGATAACGTGCGTATCATATATGCGACCGTTATAATCTATATTCTTATACTGTATACACGGAATATATTTTACACATAATCGCGCCGCGCAAAAGGTATTAATTAAATAATAATTAAATAACGTTAATTATATAAACGTTGTAATAATATATAGAATGTATAAACTCCTATTATTTTATTTGGAAATGGAGGTTATGGGAGCATTGAAGACATCACGCTGACAACAAAATCTGCGCCATTATACCAATGTATCATAATACATTCTGTTCAAAAATTCTGGGCAGGAGTTATTTTCGAGGACAGATCTTATGGTTAATTTTCCGACAGGGTTACTCTAAAACTTTTAATATCTGGAAGCGCGCAATGTTTACATTGGCGAACAATGAGTCTAGCCGCCCAATGTAAACTGTTCACTTTTTCGCTAACAACAAACAGTCGCGATTCCGCACCAAAATTTTACTGAACAAAAAATTAACTACATCCTATTCTAACGAAAGTTACCATCAATGGGCGCCAATGAAAAGAGGTTTTATACCAGGGCTATAACTCACGCGCCAACATCCAGTTATCTCTCCTTTAATAAATTAATCTAGGGATTCATTAACTTAGGAGAATAAAGGGAAACTTCAGTAAAAGAATAAGATACTTTTCGTCGGTAAAAATTTCGTGCATATATTCAGCAAAATAAAAAAAGAAGTAAACTATTAAACAAGAATTTACACAGGTGCTTCCTCTGCACTTAATATTGCGTATTCGCTCGAGAGTCAAAGTTGAATATCAGCCCAGGAGAGTGAGAGAGAGAGAGACTGATACTTACAGTGTTGCCGTGGTAGTTCCCTCGTACGTGTACAGATATACGTCCTCTCGGGCTCAGGATCGACCTAGGCACAGACACTCCTGAAGGCCTCTCAGCGAAACGCAGTACGCAGATATGTGAAAACACTCACAATACAGCTCATGACGCTATGTATCTTGTATAGTTGCTTAATATAATAATAATAATAATAATAAATTTATTTTGTTTAAGGGAAGCCCCATTACAAAAGATCGGGTTCCAAGAACCACGACTCGAACTAAATTATAAGTACAGGAAAGTATGTAACATGTCATACATAGTTAGGTTAGTCGATAATAGAATGTAATATGACACGAATAAGCGTTGAGCCTATTCGCTCAGTATGAGGGCGCGCACTTTCATAGAGCTAGACATAAAAAAATAAAAGTTCTTAATATTCTCTTCATCAAAGTCACCGAGAATGTCTTCTAAGTGTAGATGCCGAATAAATCTGTCTTTCTCGTTTTTGTAGACCGGGCACTCCAGTACGATGTGGTATAACGTTTCCTTGGCCTGGAGGTTGCACAGTGAGCATAGTTCGTCTTCGTTGATTTTGTAGATCAGCCCGTTGCAGTAAATATTAAGTTGGAGCGCAACTCGCAGCCTACAGATAGCAAATAGTCTTAGGTATGCAAGAGGTATAGTTAGCCTTAAATACGGTTCCGGCATGATATTGTCTAACTGCTTGTGGATCTTGTAGCTTGGTGAAAAGGTCGAATTGCCGGCCCTGTGCATATCTTCTTTAAAGCTTAGGTTTCGTAATGCACCGTCCATCACTGGGAGAGCTTTTAAAATGGTATCGACGTCTTCGCTTTCAATCAAGTAATCGTGTTGAGCTCGGGTTAAGCGAGATTTAAGAGGGTATACCAATTTAGGTTGCTGGGAGCTTCCGAGGTGGAATCGGATACCTTAAGCTTCTTGTACATAACTTGGATGAATCTGTTCGGATCGGCTTTGAGAATTTTTATCCAAAATTTGAGCGCTCGTCTCATGATAGTAGCTTCAATGCTAGTTTTGGCTTGCAGTACAAAATGTTGTCATCGCAGGCTCGGCCAGCCCTGAATCCAGCTTGACATTCCGGGAGTACATTGTTGCATTCGCACCAAGATGTGAGGCATGCAGCTAGGATGCTTGTGAAAATCTTGATGTTGGCGTTCATTAAAGCTATCCCATGGTAGTTCGCAGGATTCAAAGGGTCTCCCTTCTTGTGCAATGAAGTCAGCTCGGAGGTGCATAAATATCCAGGAACATTGCCTTTTTTAAAAATGCAGTTTAATAATTTAGTTCTTGTTAGATGGCTGATCCAGTTCATGGGCAAGTGTTTATAGAAGGCGTTTGAAATCCCATCGGGTCCAGGGGCTTTATTATTCTTCAAGTTCTTTAGAGTTGTATATACCTCTAGAAAGGTGAGTTCTTCGTCCAGTATAGGATGTGTCTAGCCAAAGTAAGTCTCTGTTGTGGTGCATCGTGGTGGGTATATGTCTTCGTAGAATTGTTCAATGATGCCACAGTTGATGGGGCACCCAGCTGGCTTGTGAGGCTTTAACCTCTTGACCGTTGCCCAGAACATGGTGGGGTTTCTTGAGTTCGCTAGATTCAGTTGGATAGAACTAGTTTATACCAGCTTCTTCTCCTCACAGAGCAGTTTGTATGTCTTGCGCGTTTCTAAGTATGTAGCGTAGTGCTTTGGATCATTACTTCTGCACAATCTTCTGAAGAGGCTTCTCTGCAGTCTGTTAGCGGCTTTGCATTCCTTGTCGTACCATGGCTTGTTAAGTCGAGAAGGTTGATTGAGTTTGATTTTCATATGCTGCTCCATTTCCAGCTTCGTAGCTACGGATCTGATGGCTTCGAATAAGGAGGTGTCAGTGGAGCTCACTGCTTCGTCAGAGGGAGGTTCAATTTTCTTTAATTCCTCTTGGTAGCTGAAGACCAGGGAGTCTTTCCAGGTCAGTTTGATGACCCAAGCATTCCACTTTGACATCATGAGGCAGCGCGCTATAGATTTTGTCATTTAAGGTCACGGATATTGGGAGGTGATCTGATTGGCTAATGCTCTCCACAGAAAAATCCATCATCGTATATAACCTATAAGCCTAACGAGTTTGTCCAAATGTAGTCTATGGTACTGGCCCCGTTGGGACCCATGAACGTAAACGCACCATTGGGATCGGATAAAGCTCTGCCATTCAGTACCGTAAGCCCTAAAAGTTCCATCTCCTTCACCAGTTCGATGCCTTGGCTAGAGAATTTGTTATTCATGGTTTTACGTTCGGAAGAGAAGGCCGTGCCTTCCAATAGCTCGGCTCCGGTTTGGTTAGCCTCTCCTACTCTTGAGTTGAAGTCGCCTCCCACTAGGACTACGCCCTCGAACTGGAGGAGCGTAACTCTGAGAAACGAAATCAACGAGTCAGCATTGGTTTTAAAAACAGTGAAGTTACCTTGTTTTAAGTAGACGATAACAATAAAGTAGTTAAGTCCATTTGCAGCGAATTTTAAGGCCATGAAGTGGTCATTTGCTTCTCTGATAGTAGGAGCAGAGACGAAGTCTTTGTTGTAAAGGAAGCAGAACCCTCCGCTGGCTCGGCCGGATACTTTGGTTCTTGATGCTGAATGGTTGATTGCTGTGTATTTTGAGAACTTTGCAGGTAGGTTCGTTATTTCCGATTCTACTCAGGTTTCTATTAAGCCAAGGACAATGCAGTTCTCAAAATGCTCGGTGAGGTCTTCGGCCGAGATCTTGCCGAGATTGGAAAATCCGTGGACATTCCAGAAGGTGATTGCTTGTTGCTGGGGATGGGTGGTGTCTCTGTGGATGTTTAACGTTTGATTTGGCGACAGTGCTTCATTATTTATTAAAAATACTGGATCCGAGAGATTTTCTGCGAGAGGGGAGCTTATCACTAGTGCAGTAGAGAGGTTATGCGTTGACTTGGGCGTAGGAGCCAGTTTACTTTGAAAAGGAGGATGATTAGCTTCGAAAGGAATTATGCGGTGAGTTCGCTGTCTTATTGTTTTCGACTAGGCCAATTCCCTCCTTCCAGATTTTAGTAATGCCGTTAACCGTTAGCTTCATGTATCCAATTTTTACTGTATTATTTTTCTGCTTTTCTTCTTCGTCAATTTTTGTTATCTCACTGTGGATGTCTCTCTCTCTCTAGGTGTACGGTCGTGTGAAATGTACAGTTTACTGTTGTAGATTTTTTTCTTATTGGCCATGACTAAACGTTTCCCTTCTGAGTTGGCCAGTTTAACTATGTAGAGCATGTCCCCTTTTTTGGGTTTGATTGATACTATATCTTTTATGGAGAGTTATTAACCTCCAATTTATTAACAAATAAATCTTGTACGTCTTCTTGTATGTTATTGGAGGATGGCTCGAAGCCACGCAGCACAACATTATTCTTCCTATCTTGTCTAAGCCTAAGCTCTTCCTTCCATTCTACTGTACTGATTCTGCTTTTTAGACATGACATTCCATCCTCCCAACGCTTTTCTCTGAGCGAGATTTCCTCAGCGACCACCTCCTTCACTGTCGACCGAATATTTGCCAAGCCTTTTTCGACGTCCGCGACATCGGCAGCGAGCGCCGTGATACTATCCCGCATATCGCGCAATAAGCAGCTATCGTCATTACCCTTTCCGTTTTGTGCACTCTTGTTGTTGTTTACCTCTGATTTTTGGCCGAATAGGGAGTTAAATCCTTTTATCTTGTAGTTCGCCATGTTTCTCGTATTGGGTCGCGTGTGCGACATTCTTGACCGCGTGGTGATTCTAACCTCGAAAGGAAATTCAGCCACCAGTCGTTCTCGAGCAAAAAGAAACAGCAATCGATGTCTTTCGGCAAGGGCACACTCTCCGATGATACTCTAGTTGCTCAATATAAAACTATGAAGTTGACGCGACGTTCATGCTACGATAGCCGAATCGAAACTAACGATCAGCGCGACGCGATTAATCTCTCTTTCTCCCCCACCACTCACCTCATAGCGTTGCATCTAGCAGTCCATGAGCTGTCGCTCCACTTACAAGAATTAGTATTATTCAAATCCATGCAGCAAGAATATTGGCATGTGGTGACGATATACCCAACTCGTCACAATATATATATGTATATATATATATATGTGTATATGTATATATATATATATATATATGTGTGTGTGTGTGTGTGTGTGTGTGTGTGTATATGTGTGTGTGTGTACATGTGTGGAAATCCACCAGAAAATGGCACACAAGTCGGTCCAAAAATCGCATTTTTTTATTTTTGAGGGCACACCTATCGGACCATGCTAGTTTTGCTTAGTAGCTTCAAACTAAAAACCGGTGTGTGCTTAGTTAAAACCCGATGTCAACAAAGAGTTACAGGTGAAAAACCGAAAAAAAAATGATCGCGAATTTTGGTCTAAAAATAAAAAAACGGGCATTATCTACAGTGTTATAATTTTTAAGATTTTTTTCAAATACACAATCTTAAAGTACACTAACAGAACTTTCATTTGCACATAAAATTGTCTGGATCGGATGCACTGATCAAAAGATATGCAAATTTAAAGACAACGAACTCTGTTTCGTGCGCTTACGAAAATAGCCAATTTTACACTTTTTTTAAAAATCCTTCTAACTTTTGATCCAAGCATCCGTTTGCAACGATCAATAAGTCAAATTAAAGCTCTTTTCTTGTACTTTTCTGATAATAAGTCTAGATCATTTTTTGAAAGCATGTATATAGCACACTATATTTTATAAAAAAATTGGACTAACTGATAAAAAGTAGAAGAAAAGAGCTTTAATTTGAGCTATTAAACATTTAAAACGCACAACTGGATTAAAAATTTAAAGCGTTTGAAAAAAGAAAAAAATCTCTGTTTCGGCCAAAATCCGAGTAATTTCATGTAAATTAGCAAGATTTGCTTTTTTTCAAAACCTCGTACCTTCCGATGCAATAGACCGATTTCAAAGTTTAATAGTTTAAATTAAGCTCTTATGTTTTACTTTTTTACTAATTTATCTGAAGTTAAAGTTGCTCATGCGATACGCTATATATATGCTTCTCAAAATCAGTAAGAAACCATCAACTTGAGAAGCATATATATAAATCATCGCACAATAAAATTTGAAATCTGATTAATTAATATTAAAATAGAAGAAAAGAGCTTTAATTTAAGCTATTAAACTTTGAAAACGCACGACTGGATCAAAATTTTCAATGTTTAATAGCTCAAATTAAAGCTCTTTTCTTATACTTTTTTATTAGTTAGTCCAATTTTTTTTATAAAATGTAGTGTGCTATATACTGTAACGTGGCAAAATGTCGCCACGATTTATCGGGTTCCAAGCTGCCGGGGTAGAGCGTCTCAAGGCCGTATGAATGAGTATCGAGTGCATGTGGTAATGGCGTTTGTTTCTTTCTGAGCGACAACGCGACGAGCGGAGAGGTTGCAGCGAAGGGAGGAAAATACGGAGGACGCCTTCAACGCTCATTCAAGGGCGAGAGAGGACGTAATACTCCGGTGTCGCAATAGCCATCCAGATTTGCCCAGGGCGTTCCACTGGCCGTCGTTGTAATTCGCGGAGACGTTGACGATAGGCTCGGAGGGGCTTCCTACGTGAGAGTCTTCTGCAGCAGGACCGGCGTGATGTCTGCTCGTCCAGGAACATCGGAAGTAAAACAGCAGCTCCGGCGCTCTTAATAACAGGCATATCACGAACCAAGAGCTCAGGCAGAAGGATATACTGAGAGTTATTTTGTACTTCATGAATTGCGGTTATCTTAGGTTAATCACGAATCATCTGTGCGAATACTGGCTATCTATTGTAACAAGCGTTCAAACTTCGCGGCTATCTGCTCCGGCGTCGATATTAATCGAATAGTCGAGCGCGCATGCGTAGCGATCGTCGGCCCAAGCGATCCAACCAATGGGAGCGCGCGCGGAGCGGCGGCACGGGAGAGCGAGAGCGCGAGGCCAGCGACGAGAGCGCGGGCTGGCACTCTCCTGCCCCGGCCGCTCCAGCTCGGACGACTCGCTGCACTCCCGAGGGACTTTGGCTTTCTTGTGACTTTTCTTGTGAATTTTGGTGCTACCTGGTGGATCATCGGCGTGGACTTTGGACGAAGGGACAAAGGTCAGTGGTTCGTTTCGCACGTAGTATCTTAGTTTCCCTCGCGGCGCAAGCGCAGTTCCACGCACGGCTTTCTTTCGCGTGTTTCCTTTGTCATCAGGACTTCGACCTCGTGCGCGGCTATCTCGGTTACCTTCGGCGTCTCTTCTTAGTTAAGTTAGTTTTAAGAGTGAATTCGGAATGCGTGTTACCTCGGGCTACCTGCTACATGTGTAAGCTACCTTCGCGTGCTACCTTTTAGTCAGGCAATCCGGGGCTATTTGTCTTGTGTACGTCGTGTGAATCAAGGAGAGTCGCGGAAAATGCGTCGACGAGTACAAGGGGGACTCGATCGACGCTCGGGCTTAGTTTAGAGGCGCGAGAGGTGTCGTGAGTCGGGTAGTACGCGGAAAGGCTCTCGGCCTAAAGTAGGTTACACGGGAGCGAACGGGCAAGGAGCGTTCGGTCGCGACCAATAGATTAAGTTGTGTGCTCGGAATAGGTCGAGGAGTGACCGCGAATGCATGTCGGGTTGTCCTCGGACGAAGCGTGAATGATACGTCGAGCGGACGTGCGTGAGTGTGTGCGTTGAGACGCGCGAGAGTCGCTTTTCCGGCGAGGGCTCCCTTATTAGTATTATCAGCGAGCGGATACCTTTGCGGACAATAGTGATAGGTGCGAAATTGATTGTGGCTACGTTACGCGAGAACTAGTGCTACACGTTACCTCTTTGTTTTGGCTATCTCTCGGCTCTCTTCATCAATGTTAGAATTTTACGTGTGAATAAAGAGCTCTTGTCTTAAAACGCGATTGTTTTATAACCCCGAACCCCCTCTCTCCTTCCGTGCGGGGCAGAGCTAGCCATTCCCTTAACACCTAGCCGGGCAACGGCTAAAGCGAGCCGAAAAACCACCATCCGCCTCGTTTCCGCTTGAGTCTCGACGACAAAGGAGCCGCGAGGCTCTGACGTTGCAGGGGCAGCGTCTGGCGCCTACCGGGATATCGAGGAGAGATTCCCCGGGAACGTGGCCGAACATAACGTAACAAAATCAAACGTTATAATACATGCTTTCAAAAAATGATCTAGACTTATTATCAGAAAAGTACAAGAAAAGAGCTTTAATTTGACTTATTGAACGGTGCAAACGGATGCTTGGATCAAAAGTTAGAAGGATTTTAAGAAAAAAGCGTAAAATTGGCTATTTTCGTAAGCGCCCGAAACAGAGTTCGTTGTCTTTAAATTTGCATATCTTTTGATCAGTGCATCCGATTCAGACAATTTTATATGCAAATCAAAGGTTTTTTTAGTGTACTTTAAGATTGTGCATTTGAAAAAAATCTTAAAAATTATAACAGTGTAGATAATGCCCGTTTTTTAATTTTTAGACCAAAATTCGCGATCATTTTTTTTTCGGTTTTTCGCCTGTAGCTCTTTGTTGGCATAGGGTTTTGACTAAGCACACACCCGTTTATTGTTTGAAATAAGCTACCAAACAATACTATCATGGTTCGATAGGTGTGCCCTCAAAAATAATAAAGTGCGATTTTTGGACCAACTTGTGTGCCACTTTCTGGTGGATTGCCACATATACAAGATCCATATATTTTTGGGTAGGTAAAAAATAATTTTTTTCGATTTCACACACACACACGCTTGCACGCACGCACGTACGCATCTCAGACACACATATGTAGCTATGAAAATGAGGTTAGCGGGACTGAAAGAACTCTTTCAAAAGAAATACTTACGAAAATAAAAAAATTGTATAGTTTCTGACAAAATGGAAAAAAGCGCTTATTCCATCAATTTTTGAAACATTGCAATTTTTTTTAAATTGAAGAACAGATTTTTTTTGTTTTTTTAGTGAGAAAAAAAATTTGTGGAAATAAAAAGCTACTTAAGTCCCGGCTTTCAGGAAAAAAAGTGTCTTTTTCAGGGGAGTGTATGCGTACAATATGAGCCAATCACAAACCGTCTTCAGCGGCTTTAAAACATCCGGTCATCACTTTTTATCAGGGAGATATATCTTAAAAAATTGTAACATATTTTCAACTATCATTATTGTTTCACTTTTTTTTAATTAAATATCCAAATAATGACAATATTTAAATTATGATTAATCTAATAAGGTCACATGAAAGAATATAAATTTATCTTTGAAAAAATATTAAGAACTGCACCGTCCTACGACGTCATTTATTTTTAAATCTATTTATTGCAAATTTATATACTATTTTTTCAAAATTCAAAACGTGAAGAGAATTAATATGTAAATTTCGAAAGATTAAATTTTTAATGCGTACTGTGATTTTGTAACATCATTCAGCAGTGTTACTCACTCGGCAATCGTTATATTTTAAAACTAATTATTAAGTGTTACATTTTACGAATCAGTCATCATATTCAGGCTTTAAAAGAGTCAAATTGGCCTCATTTTAATTAGTCTAAGTCTGAACTCCGTACCACGCGGTCTGTAATCTGGCAGAGATTTACATTATACTAAAAAGTTTTATCAATTTACAAAAATGAAATATATTATCTATCAATTGCACAGAAAAGTTAAGAGTGAGTTATTTAAAATACCTAGCCTATCATTCAATAATCCACACAGTAAGCAGGAAGAAAATGACAGCAGTGATAGCAGTAATTAAAGGTAAGTTATGTAAACTATACTGTGACGTGGCTTTTTGCTGCTTTTTTTACCGCTTATCTAGTTATTCGTAAATGAACGGCAAAACTACGTCTTTTTTTAGTTTCTGTTCAGCCTAACGAAACGTAGGTGAGTAATTGCAAAATAAATAATTTTTTCTAATAGGGGAATAAATTATCTATCGATTCATGTAAATAAAGTCAAATTTCATAAATTAGTTAGTTGTAAAATTAAGTGCAAACGCGAAAACTTGAGTTTTAGATAAATGTTCATAACTATTGCAAAATGCAATTTAGATCAAACTTTAGGAAAAGAGGCGCAACGTTATAAGAAATATACGTGCGAAAGCCCAATGTAATAAAGTAAAAAATTGTTGCTCCAGTAATTAATTAATTAATTTTTAACTTTTTTTTGCAAGGGATCGCTAGTAAAAAAAACGTGCAATTAAGAAGTTCGTTTCTATAGAAATAGATTCGTATTAAACCCAACCCAAGAATAGTTTAGAAAAAAAGTTACCAAAAAGTTAATATCAAGTTGCTGTTTACAAGCAACAAAGTAAACGTCGAAATAGAGGTTATAAATAAATGGTCTAAATCGCAAAATAAAGTAGCTACGGGATTCACTCTTTTTGAGTTTAGTGGGTGTTATTTTTTGTTAAATTCTAGAAAAACAATTAACCCCATACCCCTTTTAGGTCTAGAAAGAGCATTTTCTTTTAAACAGCTACAGCTAATAAACTATTAAACGTAACGAGTCGCGGTTTTCACTAATAGTTATAGGGACACTTTAACTTTTTCATAAAAAATATCTGAATTTTCGTAATAGTGCACGCCCGCCCTTTCTTCTGGCGCGCGTAGAGCGTATTTTTACATAAATTTTCGTAGCTGCTACCGCTGTCGTACCAACTATTAGGAATATTTTGATATTTCTAAGAAAACGATAAAGTCCCTTCGCCTAATCGCTTATTAGCTACAGCCGTTTAAAAAAAATGTTATTTTGAAATCTAAAAGGGATAGAGGGTTGATTTTTTTTGTAACATTTTTATAAAAGAAATCCCGTAGCTATTTTCGTTTGCGATTCAGACCATATTTATTTTTAACGTCCATTTCGATGTTACTTTGTTGCTTGCAATCAGTAACTTGAAAATAACTATTTTCTAACTGTTCTACACTATTCTTGAGTTTAATACGAATCCGTTTCTATAGAAACGAACCTCTTAATTATAAATTTTAAGTACTAGCCATCCCTTGCAAAAAAAAATTTTAATTAATTAACTAATTACTGGAGCGACAATTTTTAACTTTATCGCATCGGGCTTTCTCATGTACATTTTTCATAACGCTGTGCGTCTTTTTCTAAAGTTTCATGTAAATCCATTGCATTTTGCAATAGTGATGAACATTTTTCTAAAACTAATTTTTTCGTGATCAAACTTCATTTGACAACTAACTAATTCATGAAATTTGACTTTATTTACATGAATCGATAGATAATTTATTCTCCTATAAGAGAAAATTATTTAATTTGCAATTACTTTTCGTTAGGCTAAGCAACAACTAAAAAAAGGCATAATTTTGCCAATTACTTGCTAATAACTCGTTAAGCGGTAAACATTTTTGGTTCGGTTTTTGACATATTCATTCTCCACATTCTTTCGCGTCAGATTTTTGTACAATTTCGCAGATATGAATTTTGCAACCAAGGGCCTACTTTTCATGCTAATTCGACTGGACTACATCATGCGGCAATGTCTTCAACATGCTGTGGCATCACTTTCTTTTGCTCTCGCTCTCTCTCTCTCCTAATGTTTCCCTTTCCCCCTTTAGCGGTTTCGTGTATGATGACTCCTGTCGCCTTGATCCTAGTCCTTGCCGTGCGCGTATACCTTGCCTGGTGTCGGGCATTCGTGCACGACTGCGTGCGGACGCCTTGCTGCAATACAAATACACTACTATGCGTAACGAACCTATTTGTCTAGCCACTTGATGCTCATACCAATTAAATACACACAAATATAGTCCTGCCTATGAGGTGAAACGGTAGGTAGGATATAACAGAAAGTTAAAAAAAATTCTAAATAAAACAAAGAATTCTGAATGAAACTCAAAATATATCGAAAATATGGTCACACGATGAAAGAATAGTTCATTAACTTTTACTGTTTATAAAAACGATACAAAAAAAGTTAAATGCTAAAAAGTGTTGTCACGTCCGCGAGCTATGAGCTCGGGACGGGTCCGGTGTCTCGTACGATGCGCTAAAGCGCAACGTCGGCACCGAGCGTCGCGGCGCGGAGTCGCGCACCAAAAGTGCATGCAACGCACTTTTGGGACAGGTGGGCGAGCCGATGAGCCGAAGCTCGGCGACTCGCCTAGCCAGTGATCCAGCGACCGGAAAACACACTAGAGCTCCTCCAACCCAATAAACGGCATAAACTCTAATCCTGCCTCTGTCTCTGGGCACACCTCACCTTCACCCCGTAACAACTGGCATCCCTAAGTGGGGCCCTGCAGCACAGAGTACTGCAGGAAAAGAGAGGACTACTAAGCTACACGCCGTACAACGTGGTAACGTGAAATTTTTTTCTCTCGCCGCCACTATTCGGCAGAGAGAAAAACCATACATCACGACAAACATCACCACATAATTGGAGGAGACGTCGCTGAGGCCCGTGGTCGAAGAGCACCAGGGCTTAACTCTGCAAATTTTTACCGAGCGCCAGCCATCCAGAACATTGTGGCTGAGCATACTCCAGACGGACTCGGTCAACGGGAGATTGGTTCATCTCCCGCAACAAAGCTCATCTGAGCCAACCAAGCCGATCTTGGCCAACAAAGCTCATCTGAGCCAACGAAGCTGCCATCACGCGCACTCAACCGCTGACGCGGACCAGCCGTCATTCAGCACAACAGGCCAGCTCCAGATCCCGCAGCACATCGAACCATCAGCAGCAGCCATGCCATCACTCGTCAACATCGCACTCTATACATGGTGAGTCTCTACTATTATTACTCGCGACTTGGCTACAACACCGCGGACATAATTATCTGATCCGCGTACCCGGCAAAATTGCCGTGAAATAGCTGCGCGCCGACTCGTCACAGCGTCTTACGTGAGCACATACAAAACGCGTGCACACCCTCTCCGGTCACGGCTCTGTCTTTGGTTCCTCGCGACTAGTAAAATCCGTCATGAAGCGCAGCTTCCTCAGCAAGGCGAGAACTGCCATCAGCCCGCGAAAGCCGGAGGAAAAAGCAAATAAAGAGCGCAAAAAAGTACGACCGGCGATAAAGGCGCTAAATAGAATGTCGCCAATAGCGCGCCAAAGTGTAATCGATCTATATTCCGCGTGTCAGTTGAAAGACGAGACCGCGGATAGCGAGAAGATAGTCGACGAAAGCCGGCCGCAAGTTAGCGACGCGAACAGATCGTTAGATACGGAAGAAAAATCGTTAGACGAGTACTTGCGCGGAACGCAAGCGGTTATTCAGGCTAATGTCGAGGCATCCGGGAACGCCGACGGGCTAAGCAGCATGCGGATAGACCCAAAGAAATTCGAATGGTGGGAAGACTCGCGCAAATTAAACAAAACCATGCGCGAGGTGCAAGAAAAGCTCGCGGTCATGAAAAATGACATGAAAAATGACCGGTTCGACCAAGCGTTATGGGGCGCGGCACGCAACTCAAAAACGCTCCAAGGACAGGAAGTCGGAGCGCACGAGCTCGAGACGGGCGCAAACGGTAATGAAGCCACAAACAAGTCGCCGAGGCGGACCCCCGAACAGGCTAGCAGACAGCTTCCGGCGAAATAACGATGACGAGCGTGATAGGCACCCGAGGCGTACGAATCGCGAGGGCCGAAAGGGAAACCGCGGAACGGATGAATCCGACGGATCAGACGATCCCGACGAATCGGATAGACGCAATGAATCGGACAGTTTTCGCGAAGTCACTGACTCGGACAGCGAAAGAGATAACCACTGCGAGCGTAGGAGGGCTAAGGCCGCGAAAACAACCGGATCAAAAAAACGGGATGAGGGGCCAAGCCACGCACTACCGCGAAGGGACCGGCATACGCCGTCGTTCACACAGTTTTACCAGGCAGTGAATTTTATTCCATACTTTGACGGAGACGCCGATTCTCTTCAACCATTCTGTAATGGGGTGCGGCAGGTCTTACACACATTCGGGCCAACATTCGAAAGTTTCCTAATCATGCATATTGCAAATCGTTTGAAGGGCAAAGCGACTGAGGGATACAAGTCCCGCACGGCGAGGTACAAATCCGTGGAAAAGTTACTCGCGGATCTGACGCTGCATTTCGCGAATATAGGCGTTGCCGACCAAATACACGCGCAAATTCGCAGCATACAGCAGGGCCGCGCTGAGAAGGCGGCAGACTACGGGTTGCGCGCGGAGAAGCTGTACAATCGTCTAGCAACAATCATAGAGTCCGCGCCGAATTTGAGAAAATCCGACAGACGAGCGCGAGTACGACAAGCAGACGAGGACATCCTCGAGCAATTCCAGTTAGGGCTGAGGGCACCATTAGACAGCTTAGTGCGTACTAGGAAACCGCGGGATTTGAGCCAAGCGATCTCCGCGGCGATTGAGTACGAAGGAAAATCGAGCGGGCGCAACGTCGAACCGGATGCGGACGTCAGCAAAATCACGCCGAAAGTGCGACGAGTCCAGGCCGAGAACCCGAAACCGGAGAAATCCGAGAATACGGCGGACGCCGCGAAAAACGCGAGTCAGGCCAATAAGCCACCCGACACCAGCGCGAAGTGCGAATATTGCGACAGAGATGGACACACCACGGCGGAATGTTGGACCCTGTTGCGACACGTGCAGCAAATGCGAATTAGCAATCCCGATCGAGGGAACGCGCGTAGAAATTACAGCAATCACCGCGGCAACGCGCACCGCAACAACCGGAGGCCAAAGTCACAAGTAGAGGCTAATAATACTAATAACAGCGATGGCAATAACGCGAATTTAAACTAGATAGACGCTCGTCTCATTCCCCGGACGTCGAGCGTCGATCTAGCAACAGCAAGTTAACATCAAATAACAGCAAGCCGGCGCCTGGGCCGCAAGCGGCGCGTAATCATCAGGACCCAGAGCCAGCGCCACCTCCAGGCGCACAGTCCAACAATTTCGGGGTGGAAAATACAGTGGCCACGGCCACCGAGCCTTGCAAACCCCAGAAAAGCGAGGTTCATACACGCCAAACAAAAGCGAATAACTCGGGCCATCCCGAGGAGGATCGTAAACCGAAAGCGAACGAGACTCACAATAATTTATCAAACAATAGCTCGGGCTATTCTGAGGAGTTTTGCGACTTTGCAAAGAGCAACACTCTGGCACAAATACCAGGTAGCAGATCGGGCCATCCCGACGAGTCTCGTGACCCGGAAGGGAACGAGACCTACAACTACATTTCGGAAAATACATCGGGCCATCCCGATGTGTCTTGTAACCCGACGAGGGGCAAGATCCATTTGTCGGAGAACGCGGAGCCAGGGGAAACACTGGACCACGCTCCCATACCTGAAACGCGTGTCGCGAATATTCGATTTCTGAAGTCGGGTAGGTTACCGCCAATCGTGTCAATCAGTTGTCCACAGATGCTCGTTAGGGAAGGAAGATTTTACGTCGATTCAGGCGCAGATGTTTCCTTAGTCAAAAAGGGAAAATTGGCGCCGGGCTATCCCATAGACGGTAAAGAAAAAATTAGTATATACGGCGTGACCGCAGGTAGAGCCACGACGCTCGGGGCCGCCGTATTACAGATAGAGGGACTGAAATGCGAGATGCAGGTAGTCCCTGATACATTTCCTATCGAGACTGACGGGATAATAGGTTGGGATGTAATAGACACCCTGAAAGGGAACGTCGACGCGGCGGCTCACAGCCTAACACTTGACGGTAAGAAAATCGCGTTCGAGTCACGAGAGACGGTATCGATCCCACCGCGAGTCAAAATGATCGTCGGCGCGCGCGTGAAAAATTCCGACGTAAAGGTAGGATGGGTTCCAATCATGGAACTTCACCCAGATATCCTATTTGGTAACTTTGTGGCAGAAAATCGCGATGGTCGCGTATACGCAGAATGTATAAACACGGGCGAAAAACTCATATCATTACCGTGTCCAGAAGTGGAACTATTTGAGTGCGAAGTCTCGACGCGCGACAATTCCGATCGAGCCGACGGGGAAGGCGCGGCGGAGGAAAGCGCGGCGGAGGACGACGCGGACGGGACAGCCAACGTCCGTCGATTAGCAAAGCGAAGCGATTATAAAGAAATCGAACGTCTAAATAATCGGTTGCTCCAGGACGACGAAATGCGTCTCGCAAGGGTTACGAGAATCCTAGAGCTCGCGGACCTTAAAGGGTGTAACGAGGAAGAGAAGGAGTACGTACGCGAGATCGTCGACGATTACGCGGGAGTGTTCGGTCTCGAGGGCGAGCCACTGCCGGCTACGCACCTGATTAAGCATAAGATCGAGCTAAAGTCCAACAAAGTCATCCGGACGAATAGATTTCGGTTCCCCCCAGCCATTAAAGAGCAGATGCTCAAAGAGCTGGAAAAACTACGCGCGCAAAACATTATCGGGCCATCAAGTTCAAACTATTCGTCGGCGCTTTGGATCGTACCTAAGAAGCCGGACGCATTCGGGAACAAGAAATTCCGGTTAGTGACAGATTTCCGCGCGCTAAACGAAGAAACCGAAGGGAGTTGCCATCCTTTACCGTTCACAAGCGATATCCTCGAGCATCTCGGAGCGGCCAGATACATAACGGTGATGGACCTAAAACAAGGGTACCATCAAATCGAGATGGATCCCGAATCCGCTCATCTCACGGCGTTTTACGCGCCGGATGGCAGATTCGGGAACCAATTAATGGAATTCAAACGCATGGCGATGGGCTTGAAAGAGGCCACCATAACATTCACTAGAGCTATGTCATTGGCCATGAAGGGATTGCAGGGTGAGGAAGTCGAGATTTACCTTGACGACCTTATGGTGTTTAGCGAAACCCTTGACGAACACCGTGTGCGGCTAAGGCGGGTACTGCAAAGGCTATTAGAAGCGAATCTCACAGTCGAGCCGAAAAAGTGCCAATTCCTTAAAAAGGAAGCGCAGGTACTAGGTCATATAGTGGGGGGCGGATATATTAGAACCGACCCGGCGAAGGTAAGAGCGATGGTCCAGTACCCTATCCCAACGAACGGGCACAAAGTTAAACAGGCTATGGGGTTATTCAATTATTATAGAAAATTCATAAAGGACTACGCGAAAATCTCGCGACCGCTATACCTCCTATTGAAGGACGAAACCGTATTCAACTGGGGTATAGAGGAGCAGACCGCGTTCGATAACCTAAAGTCTCTGATGGCCAAGGAACCGGTGCTGAAAGCACCGGACCTCGATCAACCGTTCATAGTCACGTGTGATGCCAGCGACTACGCCCTTGGGGCTGTCCTTTCCCAGGGAAAGCTGGGGCAGGACCAGCCATGTGCGTTCGCATCGCGATGTCTTAAGGGCAGCGAATTAAAATACCCAACCTACGATAAAGAGCTTCTCGCAGTCGTATTTGCGAAGGAGCAATTTAGGTGTTATCTTTACGGCAGGCACTTCACAGTCGTAACCGATCACGAGGCGCTTAAACATTTTCATTCCACCAAAAAACCGGACTTGCGGTTTAATAGATTAAAGGCAGCCCTGATCGGATACGACTTCGATATCATATATCGGCCAGGAAGTAAGAACGGCAACGCGGACGCGCTTTCGCGGAATCCGGTAATCGGAGAAGGCGAGCCAAATCCCGAGCTACCGCGCGAGCAATTGTTCGAATTAGCTGACGCGCAAATAGCTGAAAGCCCCGACGAGGAAGGGGGGCACCGCCGGGACGGATATTCCGTGCACGCGCGGTCAAAAAGCAAGGAATCGGCCGATCGCGCAAGGTCAGAAATAATTCCACGAGTTCCGAATCCGACGCGGAAGACGTGAGGCCGCGGAAAAAGCGCGAGCGAAATACGAGCCAGTACGCGAGAGACGATTTCCTGACCGTGCGCAACGAAGAGGACGAATTCTATTTGTGCAAGGTTTCGCTGACACCGAGCAGTAACGTGTCAAAAATTCCGATCCGATGGCTCGACGAAACTCGATACAACAGCGGCCTGTACACGATCGTTTACAAAGACTCGATTCTTCCCGGAACCGTGTTAACTAAAGTGACACTCGAACCGATGCCGAATGCGCAGTTTCGACTCAGCACCGACGAAAAGAAGCGTGTCGACGAAATCTTGAAGGAGTCAATTCAGCGACATCCGATCAGACTACCAATGGGCGAACACGAGTCAATATTCAAAAAACAGCAAGGCCACCAGCAGCCAATCGAGCTGAACACGCCGTGGAACACGTCCATCGCGAAAACATCGAGCGCGCCGGAAATAATGCCGAAGGAAACATGGCGATACCTTCGCGACATAGCTCCCTTGGGCGAAAGCCAAACCTCGCAACCGACACTAAGTCAAAAAAACCCTAGGATATATTCCCCCGCGCCGACAAGCGACTCGGAACAAAGCGAAAAGATACCCCCATCAAGCAAGGGGAAGGCCAAGTCCGAAGCTCCGAGAATCTGCGAAATACTGGATGGCACGGAAAATCCAGATCAGACATCGCAAGCAGGCACGTTGACCGAACGCGGAACACAATCGCGCAATCTCATGGGTTTGGCGAGCAATAACGAAAACGAGTCGAGCGGGACTAAGGGAGTAACTGAACATCAGTGCAAACGGGGCATAACCTCGCGACTAAGGCCAACACTCGTAATGCGATGGCCATGGAAGTCCGGGGCCGCGAAAAAGAAACTTGCCATGAACGTATTCAAACACTCGACGAATAACAAGCACGGGCTATTTATAAATCTGCTGGAACGTGACGGCACAGTCAGCTCGATCCCAGCCGAGCCAGCGAACGCGAGCCGACCGAACGCGGTCGCTGACCGGGGAATACCGGGGAGCCCGGAAAAGCACACTCAGCACGTCGCGGCAGAAGTTGACGCGACGAAGTCGGTCGACGCACGGATGAGCATAGATGAGCCGAGCTCGACAGGTGGGCAGCGCGACGAGATAACCGTACAAAAAGCACCGCAAGCGTCCAAAGATCCGCGATACTCGGAGCCGATTCAATGGCCCGAAATAATAGAGGACCCAGAGGGCGTCGGACCCGCGGAAAGTTTCGTGGGAGTCCCGCGAAATTACGATAGGGTCGGCGGGCCAACCGACATCCTGTCGTCAGCCACGTCGGGAAACGTGGTAGTGCACACATACTTGCGGAAGTATCGCTGTATGGAACCAAACACGCAATTAAGACACGAGCCCATTATCCCGAGCGTTCCACCCGGTAACTGCCTGTTCTGGTCAATGCTCAAAGCGTCAGGAGTACGAATGTCAGCCATCGAGTTGCGACGCAGTCTGCGAAGATCCTACATGATCAACGCATGCGGCGAGCCCGAGGAGACGAGTCGAAACCTGGCATCGGACACCGAGTACGGGACGGTGGATTGCGCATTCCTGTTCGCGCACACGTTTGTAACTAACATATGCATACACTATGAACAGCCGGACAACCGAACGTTTTTCTGTCACGTAGTAGTGGATAAAGAGGGAGGTACAATCCACCTGCAACTCAAAGATAGGCACTTCACCCCATATATTCGAAACCCAGGCACAAACGTGGTATCGTATAGACCGGGTTGGCGTTCCCGTTCACCGAGCAGCGATAGAGGAAGCGTGAGTCCCGCGAATGAGACCAAGGGCGCAAAAAACGCCGACGCGAATAAGGGCGCGAGCGGCGAGCCGAATCATAACGATAGCGGAGCAGGGGACAACTCCACGGGAAAACGCGTGCAGGACCGCGAATCCAAGCGTGAAGTAACAGGCGCGGACTTAGACGCACAGGTGAACAAAACCGAACAACGCGAGGCGTCAAGCGACGACGAAGCAAACACAAATAGTCAAATCGACAACGCAGTGGATAAAGAGCCAACGGCGGCAGTAACAGCGGCCCTGGCAAATGATAAACTAAAGCGATACGTGATCGCGAGGGCGCGTCCACCAAGAGAAAAACCGCCGTGGGTCCCGGACGCAGGCCAAGAGCCACCCCCATTCGTGCACCTTCGGCAACTGAGCGAACACCCGTTCGCATACCGCGAAAACTAATCGAGCGGGGTTACGTACTCACGGAGGACCTGGCAAACAAAGAGTTTAGCGTGGGCGAAATCCATGTAATGGATCACCCGAATTTCAAGGTCTTCTTCTTATTCGTAAAAGGCTATTTCGACGAAAGGCCATTGAACGCGACAATAGAGAAGTGCGTGCGGACGCTCAAAAACGTAATAATAGCGCAGAAAGCTGATAGCCTCGCCGTAGTGCGAGATCTAGCCATGCTGAAGCAAATCGAATGGGTCACGTTTATAGATATCTTCGATCGCGTCTTCGCCGGTAAGCATATCTCCGCAGTAATGCTTAAGAACAATTTGCCAGTACCTCCGGTATGCGACCGGGCTCGGATATTAAAGGAGTATCACGAAGCGGCCATTGGAGGACATAGGGGAATTACGAAAACGTACAACAAAGTAGCGGCCGATTTTTATTGGCAGAATATGCGGCATGAAGTCAAGCAGGTTGTCAAACGATGCGCAGCATGCCAGGCGAACAAACTGGTTAGGCTAAAAACGCGCATGCTACTAGTGATTAGCAACACTCCGTCGGTCCCCGTTGAGCAGATCGCCCTTGACTTTTACGGGCCGCTCCACACATCCAAGAAGGGCAACAGGTACATCCTATCCATCCAAGATATGCTCACCAAATACGTGATATTGGTCCCAACGGAGCACGCGAACGCGGCCGAGGTGGCGAAAGCCCTAACCGAGAGGGTGATATGCGTATTCGGGCCTCCCGCAGCGATCGTCACAGACCAGGGCACGCATTTCCAAAATAAAGTTTTGGAAGAGCTAGCGCGATTATTTGGGATAGAAAAGTTCGCGACCACGGCATATCATCCCCAGTCAAACGGGTCAATAGAGCGGATGCACCACACCCTAACCGAATATTTGCGAAAATACGTAAAGCAAACTGACGAGTGGGACGAGTGGGCCGCAGTATGCCAACACGCATATAATTGCACATGGCACGAAAGTACCAAGTACAAGCCGCAAGAGTTGCTATTTGGGGTCAAATCGCGCACCCCATCGAGCTTTCCCAGAGCGAGCGAGTCCATAACTTATAACCAATACTTAGAGAGCGTGACCGGTAATTTGGCAGCATTACAAACTATGGCAGCCTTGAACCTGGTGCAATCCAAGTACCGATCGAAACACTATTACGACCGGCATTTAAACATGAAGCACTTTCGGGAGGGAGAGATGGTGTTCCTACTCAAAGAACCCAGAAAGGGGAAATTTGCAACGGAATACATCGGTCCATTCGAGGTGCACCACGTTAATTATAAAACCAATAACGTAACGATCACTGATGGTAGCAGGACGCGCGTCGTGCACGCTGACAAACTAAAACACGCAGGGGAGTTCGCGAGAGCAACACAATCCGACGCAAGCCCAGCCCAGGAGTAACTCGTTTTTTTACCATTTTTTTTTGCGGCACCGGACGTGCCGCAAAGCAAAAAGAAAACGAGTTACCAGCCGTCAGAATATAGAGTAGCAACAGGTCAACGTACAAGAAAAGCCACGAATAGGCGAGTGACGGATACACATTTTGATTGCAGGGCAGCGCTCGTGTCGGCCAATGCAGCCAAAAGCGCCTCCGACACCGGCGACGCGCCGCAACCGATTCACGCGGCAAGCAACACGATCGGGCTAATCGCAGAAAAATTGGCACCACTATCCACATCCAGCTCGGACTGGAACATCATCCAGAAAACGAACCTGCAACCGTACTTCGACGCGGCAAGCAGTTTGAGCGAAAGTATACGTAGACTAGTCCAGATTTGCGACACGGAGTGCCAAAAGGGCCCGTGGCCGAAAGAAGCCGCGGAAGTGACGGGTAAAGCGCGACATATAAAGCAATTATTAGCTATCGGGGATCGCGAGCCGGCACGCAAGCGCGCGAAAAGATGGGCAGGAGTAGTGCCATTTGGGGGGTACATACAAAAATTTCTATATGGATCCTTGACCGAAGGGGATCTGGTCGAAGTACAAACTGCAATTAACGCGATAGCCGGTGACGCCAAATTAACGGCAGCCCTACTCGCGAATCAAACCGAAGTCATAGAGCAGGAATTATCAAATATCAATGCGCGAATGAGTAACGTGGAAACAGCGATGGGGGTCCTCGAAAATGCCACGGCACGGACCGAGCAAGAACTGGCCCTGGACGAGGCGATGCTAAGCGTAAGCGCAGGGGTTAGCCAATTCAATAGCGACAGCGAAACTCTCTTAGACGCCATATTATTCGCGACCAAGGGCGTAGTACATCCGCGCCTGGTGCCTCCAGAGACCTTTATCGCAGCCGCAAAAAGCATAGAAAAGCTAGTACAAACGGCAAAATTCCCAGTAAACGAGCAAGAGCTCTCTGCGCTGGAAGTAATGCAAATCAGCAAAACAACAATAATTTACATTGACAACCATCTGGTTTATAAAATCGCAATCCCGTTATTAGATTTAGAACAATATAACCTATTTAAAGCTTCACCGGTCCCCAATATCCAGCGCGCACTCGGCATACCAAATACAGCCACGTATATATGGCCAGAATTTCGATACTTCGCGGTAAGCGTATCAAATCGCACGTATCTGCCGTTAAACACAGAAGAAGTAACGAACTTACGACACATTAAAGGGCGGGAGATCGCGGTCGATCCGCAACCAATACGCGAGATGCGCGGCAGTATTCCGTGCGAGGTAAAAGTTGCAGCAGGGCAGGAAGTAACAGACCCGGGTCAGTGCGATGTGCGTTTTCGGCAGTTACGGAATACATTCTGGCTGCGATTGCACAACGCAAACACATGGATATTCTCAACCCGAGTCGACGAGGATATCTATATACGATGCGTAAGATCAGAGCAAATTACGTATACAGTTTCCGGAGTCGGGCTGCTGCAACTGCAACCAGGTTGCACTGCGCATACAGCTGACGCGCGGATTTCGGCGTCACAAGCTATGGGATCGATAGCTAACAATTCTAACTTCGCGACGATAGATTTCGACATAGAGGCGGTGCTGCAAAAATTGAATAAGTCCGAGCAAACAGAGCCGGAATTGCGAAGCGCGATAGAGCGCGAAACACAAAATCGAATTGAGGGCCAGCACAGCGCGAACATAGAAAGCCTGCAACACGGAGCAGCACTACGCGCGATAGCAATAAAAGCGCGCGAGATAGCTGACCGAAAGGCTACACCATTCGAAATAAAGAACTTAGGAAGTTCAACCATCCTCGGCGTATCTGTCGGCGGTACACTAACGTTAGTACTAATAATAGCAACAATATGCATGATCTGCAAGTTGCGAAGAGGCAGACCGCTCGATCGCCTCGCGCGGCAGCAGGAAAAATTGGTAAACCTGCAATGCGCAGAAGCGAGGGCCAGAATGGCGCAGCGAGTAGGCACGGCCTAAATAGCTAAAATAAGGGCCTCGTGAAGCCACACACAAAACGTAACTATAATGAATTAAGGAAAAGGGAATTTCATTAGCAATAAAAAGATATCTAGCACCACCTTAGGAACAAATAGAAAGTTTATTTATCCATCACAAAGGGATAAAAGGGTTTAGCAAGTAGACCAAATATACTTAGAATACATATTTCAACACATAAACAAAGTGCGGCAGCAGTACCGCGTACACCTCCCCCTGCAAGCAAACAATTTTTTTCGGTTACTACTCATGCCCTCGGACGGTGTATGAGTAAGGGAAAGGGTCTGGGACGTCGGAAGCAGAGGTAGACGAGCCGCGGACCTCGGCGCACGAAGCGGCGTGACGACCGACCGAGCGGGACGAGCGCCGGAGCCCTTAACTAGACCCCAAATCAAAAAAGGGTCCATCGACCTTCACGAACAGGCAGAAGGGCACCCGAGCTGCAATCTCGCTCATGAGTTACGTCACGCTAACACGCACCATTGCGGAGATACGGCGACTGGCAGAACGGGACGGGCGCCGGAGCCCTTAACTAGACCCAAAATCAAAAAAGGGTCCATCGCCCTTCACGAGCGGGCAGAAGGGCACCCGAGCTGCAATCTCGCTCATGAGTTACGTCACGCTAGGACGCACCGTTTCGGAGTTAGGGTGCATCGAGCGCCAAAAAACCGCAGGCCCGCAAAACGCCAAAAACACAGATCCTTACCTCACCGCTCGCTGCAAGGCCAGGGCTGCTCAGCGCGAACTTCATGCAGACCTCGCTAGTTAATTTCGCGGCACCAGGTTCGGAAGGCACGACCATGCTCGCGATTACCCTCGGCTACCTCCAAGTACGTATGGACGAGCTCGTGTAGAAGGATGCTCTCCACATAATAGGTGGGCATCTCCTTGAGAACAGGCCAGTTCATGCGTACTATGTGACTGCCATAGACGGTATCAGCCAGAGTGTAAGCGCAAAGATAATTAACCCATTGCACTATAAATCCGAGCATAGCAGCATGAGTGGGTGGCGGAAAATATTGGCCCACCAATCGACGCTGGGCCGCGCGCAGGTCAAAGCGAGGCGGACGCCGGTAGACAGCGGGTAGGCCGGGAGTGAGGACCGGTGACGATGACCGCGTGCGCCGTACGACATCCACGCTAGACTCATCCCGATCGGAAATAAGCCGGCTACAAAACAAAAATAATAACGATAACAACTATGCACGTGCCAACGCGGAGCAATCAAGCAAACGTGCATACTTACGCGTTAGCAGGACAATCACGCGCACAAATCCGCATGGCAAAAAAAATAAGCGACACGAAAAAACTAGATCGAGCCGCACGCAGCAATTAGCAGTAGGGCACTGAGAACAGAGCCGAGTCCGAGAGTGCAGCGTGAAGCCTAAGCGCCCAAGAATGTGCATCATCGGCACTAAGGGCGATAGCGCACGGAGCGCGACGCGCGAAAAAGAAAGACGACGCGACGAGAGATAGCGGCGCACGATGAAATCACTCGCGCCATACACACGGAAGAACAGCATGCCTCAGGCGAATAAGCAAAAATTAACGCACAAATAGAGTATGTAGCCAAGCCGGAGTAAAGTAGAGACCTGCCTTCGCGACAACTCTAGCATTAAGAATATAATTATTATATATATATATATATATTTATATCATTACAGGTCAATAAGAATCATATTATTATATTATTATTATAATATATTAACATCATACTTCGTTTATTATATGCACTATGATACTATTATTGTAATGCTTTAGCATTGTATAAGACGCTGTTATTACTATTACCATTATAATTATATTATTATTATATGTTAAGAAAAAAATGTATATCTGGAGGACTCCATAAACACATGTAAACGGCAGCGGCCGTACACCAGATACACACACACACACGTAGCAACACGCACACATACAACACCTATACATATAGAAGATACCAATAGCGCATCCTCTTGCGGGGCCATCCCACGCTGGCATCCTAGGGACACACAGACACACATATACTTAAAATGTTTTCACACAGCAGCGGCTACGAGGCGCGGCGCTCATAGCATGGACCAGTTTTTTTCGGTCCACGAGGACGCTGGACATGCGGCACGAGGACGTGTCACATCCGCGAGCTATGAGCTCGGGACGGGTCCGGTGTCTCGTACGATGCGCTAAAGCGCAACGTCGGCACCGAGCGTCGCGGCGCGGAGTCGCGCACCAAAAGTGCATGCAACGCACTTTTGGGACAGGTGGGCGAGCCGATGAGCCGAAGCTCGGCGACTCGCCTAGCCAGTGATCCAGCGACCGGAAAACACACTAGTGCTCCTCCAACCCAATAAACGGCATAAACTCTAATCCTGCCTCTGTCTCTGGGCACACCTCACCTTCACTCCGTAACAGTGTCTTAATTATTAAATCGCAAAAAGCATTTTTGCAATTGATGCCAATTACATAATGTAGGACATAAGATTATCCTATTTTTTCTATATCTTAATAATCGATAATTTAACCATCAAATGTCCTATTTTCTTAATTTCATAATGCCTATATAAACTTGTAACGGAACAATGAAAGGAACGAGATCGGCCTTTCTAGAAAAGTTATGAAAGATAAACTTTATTTGTATTTATTTATAAATTCACTCGAAGCCGAAAGACTAAGCGTACTTTCAATGTTGCAAAGATTTTATTGACAAAATCCTTTACAGTTGTTCGATACACTGCTGTTAGTAGTCAGCATGTATAATATAAGCGAGGCTCTCCGGGGTGACACCAGAGAGAGTACGATGTAGAGCGATGATGGGGAGTTTCGACTCTGACTATGTTTCCTTGGGAAAGGCATGAATGCCATGGGACGGGTTGGCAGAAGGCAAGGATGCCGGTCAGCTCCCTTAATGATGGTGAGTGGAGCGTTTCATGACCGATGACAAGGATCAGTAAAGCGAGGGCCGCGTTACATGGGCTTAATGCAGAACTATATTGTGTGAGTTTGTTGAGCGAAAGAGTTTAATGAGCGGGGTATAACATAAAATTGAACAGCTTCTCTATAGAACACTTGAAAGTTCATATGAGCCCCGATTTGTTTTAAAACATCTAAAAGCTTAACATTGTTAGATAGAATGAACACTATTCACGTTTATTTAAGGTGCAACTGTTTTTCCCTTTACAGTTAATTCTGAAAACTATATTTCTGATGAAGATATCGCATTTGAACCTAGAGAGTACTACACAATTATCGTAATGTAATCTAAAAATGAATCAATAAAATATTTATAAAACAAACAATAATGCTTGTATAATGTTTTATTCATTTGTAAGTTGCTGCTTTAGTTTTCGTCGTTTTTCTTGAATGTCAGCTAATGTCTGTTCAATACTTCTTTGATCTTTTTTATTTTTACTTGGTACTGAAAAAAAAAAAGTAGTATTAGTAACCGTAGAATGTGTGCATATACGATACTTTGATATTATATAATAAATAATATAATTTCAATATAATAATAACAGAACAATATATATGCGTCTGCAATATATGATTTTGCTTTTAAGTTTCAGACTCTACAATTTTCAGCTAGGAAATCAGTTCGTCATTCAAATCGAATTCCTTAAAGTTAAATCATTGATAATTAAAATCACGAAACATTTTTTTTAACCATGTATTACGGAATTTCCGAGGGGTATTAGCGTCTATAACAGTTTTATGGGCGGCAATGATGTCTACGACGGACATTGCAACAATTTGCTTCCGAGTATTCTTTCAAAAAAATGGACGTGGGTAGTTTTTTTAAGACTAATTCAAGCTTCGATTGTAAATGCTACTGTGCTATTCAAAGCTGTCAGTGATAAGGGAGAAAGAGTTGGAACAAAAGATTTTGCACTTTCAATAGCTACAAATGATGTAACGAAAGCGCAAAGGAAAAAAGAGGAACACAATATGTCCAAGCAAATGAAACTCAATGTTTGTAGTCATTCTCCCATGAGAACGAGAATTATGTGCGAAAATTGTGCTTTATCGTTTTGTGTTGAATGTTTAAAAAAAAAAACTAAAAAATTCGTATTCTAGTAAGAGGCAAGGGGACTCACTCTAATCAAGCACCCCAGAGGAGACAAAATTCTACTACATCCTCGTCGTTGTCTCTGGGTCATGCAAAGAGTAGAATATGTTTATTCTCGAAAATTATTTACTTTAGAGAAAAAATTTATAGAATAGGTCTTAGAATTGATCATAGAACCCCCTCAAATTTTTTCAGAATTTTTGGAGATGATTGTAGAAAATTGTATTTTCCAAGTTTTCCAAAAAATCAAAAATTTTTTCCAAAAAGTCTGAAAAAATTTGAGAGTATTTTTGATCAATTTTAAGACATTTTTGTTCTATAAACTTTTTCTGTAAACTCAATAGTTTCCAAGAACAAAAATGAGTTATGTTTTTTATGATTTTTTTTTCGTTTTTTCCGCCATTTTGTTGGAAGGAGTGGTTTGAAATTCCACCCAAAATTTCCTGAGATACTTTGATAGTCGTGATTACCCCTGATCATATTTATATCATGATTTCTTCACGGCAACATTGCTAAAAAAAATCGCAAATTTTAGTTTTTGCAAAAATTTTGGTATTTTTTTTTTTTTTGTTTAATTAACTATAACTTTTTTACTGCGCAACCTATCACAATTTTGAGCCCAGATTCTGAAAGGGCATTAAATTTCACGTTGAAACACATGACTGCTATATTTTTGAGGCCTGTTTTGGGCGGTAATGGGTTCAGGAGAAAAGACACCCCTATTCCCTCAAAAATAAAATAAATTATAAAATTATAATTATTGTTTTAAGATAAAAGTTAATTTTTATGTTAAAATTAAATAATCTTAGTATATTATAACTTATAAGTTTTGTTTGCTATCTTGGAATTAGAATTTGGTCTATCTGAACCGTAACAAGGTTCCATTAACATCGATATGGATATTTTCAATTACAGTAAGATTGCAAACCAACAAATGGGTTTAGGGACATGGGTCGAAATGAAAAAATATTTCAAAAAGATGTAATTTTTATGTGAGTGTAGGGATTTTTAATTTAAGGTTTAGAAAATGTTTTACCCAAAGAGTCTGAATTTTTTAATTTATGCCGGTTAATCGATGTTGATTTACATAATAGTTGAAAATGTCTGTGTGCAAGCAGATCGAAAGTCTTTTTGTAATAATTAATCAAAAAAAAAGGCTTCATAAATTTATCTGCAAAGCCTGAAGGCTATATATTGTGACGCTGTACTTTCTGGGGCTTTCCCGCACCGCACAACATAATTTTCACCCCCTGTTATCGGGCTATCGAACCACGGATCGTATTTTATAAGTTTTAAGAAATAATTATTGGATGCCCGATGCGTAGTCTATTGTGCCGGTTGATCAGTTGCATGAAACGGCTCTCAAGCTGTGGAATCGCGAAAAACTAGAGGGAAGGATTGAACGCACGCAAATAACAACACTTGGTATTTATTTAAAAATTTGCCTGGCGTTTATTAATAACAAAACTTGCGTCGTGTGTGAATGCACGCGTGACTGGTCGACCGGCGGTAGCGTCGCGAACGCACACTGCATAAATAACTCAAGGAGCTACCTGGCCGTTTTATTCGAATTGGCTCGTCCTCTCGTACTGAACTGTCTCGTTCTCTGAAAGTCGCGCGGCGCAAAGAACTCTCGCGTACTCTAAGTCTCAACACTTTGCCAAGGCTCGTGGAGACGCTATCGGGAAATTCGTTGCGGAGAGAGTGCTATTGCTGCTACTGCTTTGGATGTCCAATGGATACTACTCTACCTGTTTCTTTTCGCTTCGTGTCGGTGATCGCGTGTCTCACTATCTTGCTCTTGCACATGGGCTTTCCGCTAGATCACATTAATTACCCTGTGGCGTGCGCCTTTCCTCGGCAGATGTATTTCCTTTATTTGCATTGCACTGCGATTAGGAAAGACTCTCCGCTACTCGTGATCTTTATGGCCGACCGCAATAAAATAATCGGTTGCGCGCATTTCCAGATTTTTGCCTAATCCGTCCGTTTCGGAAGAGCGCATGTCGGCCTAATTATTACCCTTTTATTGTCCTCGGTTTGAGTATTCTCCGAAGACAGAGTAGGCAGGGACTTGTCCCGTACCTATGCGAATTTTCGGAGGAGGCTTTATGACACCGAGGGCAAGTGCCAGAGCGCGTGTGCGGCATGCGACACTCTTACCTCTTGCTAGTTCGCTCGTTGCTAGCAGCTCGGCCTCTCGCTCGCTGCGCTCACGATACAGCCGAGTCCATCACGACCATTATATTTCGATTAGTGCTTAGTTTCAATAAATTATATTTCTTTCATTTCTACGTATACCCGCTAAAAATTGGTGATCCCGACATGATTGAGAAAGACAAGCGCGTACTAAGTGACAGTTTTGTGTATCGCAAACATGACAGGGAGCGGTTCAAATGCGCCGGCGCCCGTCGTGACCCTGCACGCGCCCCCGTGTTCCTTGAAAGAAGTGTAAAAGTGTGGTTCACCTTGCTGGAAGCACAATTCACTACAGCCCAAATCAGCGACGACGCTATGAAGTATAGCAGCACTATCACTGCTCTCAACGAGAAAGCAGTACTGATGCTAGAAGATGTATTGACGGAACCGCCCGCCGAGAACAAGTACGAGGACTTGAAGGCAAAATTGATCGAGACATTCTCGGAATCGGACACCGCTCGCATACACAAGTTGATCGAGGGCGAGAAGATGGGCGACCGAAAGCCTTCGGAATTCTTCCGCGATTTGAAGAAGCTAGTCACCGCGTCGACTCCAGATGACCTGCTAATGGAAATTTGGAAAGCTCGACTGCCAGTGGAGTTGCAAAAAATCATGGCAGTCTACAGCGAGACAGCAATTGACAAGATTCTGAAGTTGGCGGACACAGTGCACGCGGTATATCCAAAAAAGCAAATCAACGCAGTGAACGAATTTTCCATACTGCTGGAGCAAATGCAAAAGCTCGTGATGCATATCAGCGCGCTTGCACAGGACCTTAGCCGCCCGCGTAACCGCAGTCAATCGAAAGGAGGAAGCCGTGCTCAGACGCCGGAGCGCATCGGGGACGACAAGGACGACAAGCTGTGTTTTTATCATCAGCGCCTCAAGGAACGCGCCAATAAATGCAGAGCGGGATGTGTCCACTGGGCTACGTTTTCAGGAAACGAGGCTCTCCGTCCGTGAATACGGCTAGCGCTGACGGAATAGCACAGCGCCGTTTTCACGTGAAAGACGTGAATTCCAGCAGTCTCTTCTTAATAGATACGGGAGCAGACCTGTGCGTATATCCGCGTAGTTGGTTAGATGAACATCCGAAGGAGTGTGCATACCAACAGTTCGCGGCAAATGGATCGAGGATCAGGACGTACGGCAGTGTGCCGCTTACCCTGAATCTCGCGATTCTCACTGGCCATTCATGATCGCCGACGTTAACTCCGCGATCATCGGCATCGACTTCTTTACGGTCTATTAATTGATCCACAAAATAGATCATTAATAAATCGTACGACAGAAAGTTCCGTCCGCGGATTCACGGCGAGTGAGGTTACCTCGTCTGTCAAGACGGTAATCGGCAACTCGGTTTTCCACCAGCTACTCGCCAAGTATCCGGACATCACGCGGCCGCCGAGTTTTCAAGAACGGCCGATCAAGCATCAAGTGAAGCACTACATAAAAACAACAGCGGGACTACCTGTACACGCCAAACCCCGGCGTCTCGCAGTCGAACGCCTACTGCCCATCAAGCGAGAGTTCGAGATCATGGTATTGCAGGGCGTACTGCGACCTGGAAAAGGCCCCTGGTCGTCGCCCCTGCACGTCGTGCCGAAGAAGGATAGCTCACCCCGACCATGCGGCGACTATCGTTCACTCAACGCACGTACAATCCCCGACAGGAATACGCCACCCCACATCGAAGATTTTTCGCAAAATCTGCAGGGTAAGCTTATATTTTCGAAAATCGATCTGGTACGCGCGTATCATCAGATTCCCATTGCGCCCGAAGATGTCGAAAAGGCTGCGATCACTACGCCTTTCGGTCTTTTCGAGCCAATGATGACGATGTTTGTCCTACAAAACGCGGCTCAATCCTGCCAACATTTTGTTAATGAAATAACTCGCGGCCTTGATTTTATATTCGCGTACATAGACGATTTTTTAATAGCGTCCGAAAATGAAAGCCAACATTTGGAGCATTTAAAAATTTTGTTCGAGCGATTACTAACTTACGGCGTAGTAATTAACCCCGGGAAATGCGTATTCGGCGTTAAAGAAATCACTTTCCTCGGGTATACTGTAAGTGCGCGTGGCATCGCTCCTTTGCAGGAGCGCGTCGAAGCAATCGCGAATTTCCTGCTGCCCAAGATCACCAAAATTCTGCGACGATATTTCGGTATGTTAAATTTTTACAGGAGATTCGTGCCCCGTTTGGCGGATATTTTACGCCTGCTGCACGAGTGGCTTGAAGATCAAAAAAAGGGTAAAGAACCCGTTATTTGGACTCAAGAAGCTCGGGACGCATTTAATGAGTCAAAAACAGCTCTTGCAAATGCGACGATGCTCGCGCACCGTGTGGCCGGAGCGCCTTTGAGTATTGTTGTCGATGCGTCGAAATTTTCTGTAGGCGGGGCGCTGCAACAGTACGTAAATAATGCGTGGGAACCCCTAGCATTTTTTTACGAAGTTGTTGACAGCTACCGAGCGCATCATCAGCTGTCTGGCTGTATCATGTCTTTCGCACGCCGCATACTCTCTCTGTGGAGTGAGCCGAAGTCCTCCACTCGACGCCAATAACGTTCGAGGCAAGCTATGGTGCTTCCACTCCTGCATAATCCGCGCGCATGCTTTCTCTTTTTCATTCTCTCTCCCTCGCACTTTTTCATTCTCTCTCTCTCGCACACGTTGCCGAACATCTGCTCGCCAACATGGCGGCTGCCGCTCGCGCGCGTACGCCTCGTGGTCGCTGTGTGCTGAGTCGCCGTGCGGTGTCTCCCTCTCTCTGCTGTCGCCGCTCCTATATCTCTCTCTCTCTCTCTCTCTCTCTCTCTCTCTCTCTCTCTCTCTCTCTCTCTCTCTCTCTCTCTCTCTCTGGCTCTCGCGCGGCGCTGCCCGTGGTTCTCACTCTCTTTCACACTCTCGCTGGCTGTTATGTAGATTTAGCTGGTACCTGTAAACACTACCGGGTATAAGTTCGCTTTCTTTTTCTACCCGGCCCCGGTGGTGTCCATGCGAGCTTCTCCTGACGGTAGACCGTCACAATATATTGGATATACTCCAGGTAGATTACCTTCTTGTGTGGATGTTGATGCTAACAATGCGGAAACAAGCCAATTCGATTCAAAATAGGCCAAATAATTAGTATTGATCATGCGCCGGTCCAGAAAGTTGTGCTTCAAAAGTTATTAATAAAAATGTGCTAAAAATGCCGAAAAATCCAAATGTTTTTTCAGTCTTTGCTTGCAGTCTCAAAAAGTAACAGTTTTACGATAATATATCACTGATACAAACTTGTTCGTTATGAAATTTTCTGAAAAATAGAAGAAGTCCGATAACTATAATTGCAAGTAAGAAGTAAAAAAAAACACAAAAAATAATAGACGCGTTTTTTTAATCAATAGTTTACTGTGCTTAATATCGAGCAATCTTAATTATAATTTAGAAAAAAAACAAGTTTTTTTTATCTTTTATATATATGCTTAGTCGGAATCTCTTCAGTGGGAGGAGCAGGGGGGGTATCGGAGACGGGGAGGAAGGGTCTGCCTGCCACACACACACACGATACACCCGCTTCACAAAAACAAGCATGGAAGGACAACAAAAAGAAATGGTTCCAAAAGCGCCTGGAACCGAAGGGCTCCCTAGCCCAAATACAGAAGGACCGCAGGCTGAGGCTAGCAGGCCGGATGCCGCGGGTAAGGTATTCCCGGAGGTCTCGGGGGTAACCCCGATGACTGAGGGAAAGAAAACAAAGAGAAAAAAGCCCTCGGGTACGGAGAGAAAGAGGAGGGCGTTAGCTAGGAGGGAGGAGGCGGTGGCACCGCTGACACCCTCTAAGAGAGCGCACTCCGACAGCTCAACTCCGAGGGAGGTAAAGAAGGGCTCGGGCACTGGGCAGAGGGCGTACAGCAGAGCGGTCGCTACCGAACTAAAGGTGGCTATCGTTCCTACGCTGTATCCTGACGCTCGGTTGAGCGAAGGGGAAGCCCACGGGGTCCTCGATCGCATCGACGGGGAGATCACCGACGCACCGGACGATGCCTATTTTCCCAAGTTTTGGGAAAATTGGCAGCAGAGGGGCGCGTTGATACTCAACTGCCAGGCGAAAGAGGATAAGGCGTGGCTTCTGGAGAAGGTAGAGAAGTGGAAGGGCGAGGGACTCCAGGTCAAGGCAGTTGGCATGGGGGACCTCGCGAAGATGACTAGGGCCTTGGTCTACTGCCCGGGATCGAAAAATCCCGTGGTGTTGATCAAGAACCTTGGCCGTCAAAACCCGACTCTCAAGGCCGAAACCTGGGTGGTGACCAGCTCCAACAAGGTCACCAAAGGGGTGGAGGCCGGGAGAAGGGAGGAGACGGTGGTGAAGGTCCTCCTGGAAGGGTCTGAGGTCGAGGCGCTTAAAGCGTTGGACTGGCGACCCTTCCTAGGAGCGGGTAGGGCCCATGTCGTCCCCCTGAAGACGAAGGAGGGGGAGGCCATGGAAAAGGACGATGCCATGCAGGTGGACACCGACATGGCACCGGGGGAAGGGGCGGAAGCCATAGAGGAGGGTCCTCCTGATGGTGTGTAGGGGGACGGGACCGGGCGCGGACGCGATCACGGGGACTGGCTCTGTAGCAGCAACCAAAATTGCGTTCGCGCAGATCAACTTACACCACTGCAAAAGTGCCACGGCGGTTTTAGCCAGGCACATGGCAGAGGTGGACACAGGTATCTGCCTAATCCAAGAACCTTGGATTCACGGGGGCAGGATAGCAGGTCTAAATGGCTGTGGAACCCGGATCAGTGGTACAATGAACTCAGTGAGGGCGTGTATCATTGTGAAGGGACTACAGGTAGAAACGGTGCCGAAGCACTGCACAAGGGATCTGGCCACGGCTAGAGTAAAGTATATGGATGAGGGGGGGATCAGGAGAGACCTACTCGTGGCAGCAGCGTATTTCCCCTACGAGGGGGAATACCGCCGATGGTAGTAGAGAATTTGATAAGGGAGTGTGAGAGGAACGGAACCGAGCTGGTAATGGGGTGCGACGCGAATGCGCACCACACGGCTTGGGGAAGTTCCGATATCAACACGAGGGGGGAAAGGCTGCTAGGGTTTCTGGCGTCCACGAATTTGGATGTGATGAATGTAGGCAACAAGCCGACGTTTGAGAACTCGATAAGAGAGGAGGTTATTGACATCACTCTGGCATCGAGATCTCTGTGGGCAAGAATAGAGGGTTGGAGGGTTTCGGATAAGGTCACATTGTCGGATCACAATCAAATCGTGTTCCACATTGGCGGTAAAAGCACATTGGCAATCTATGGGAGAAATCCCAGGAAGACCAACTGGCAAGGATACAGGGAGAGCCTAGCAGCAAGAATAGGTGCCTTCCCGAGATCTTATGGGTCGGTGGAGGACATCGAGCACTGCTGCGAGGTTCTCACAGAGATTATCATGAGCTCGTACGAGGAAAACTGCGAGCTCAGGAGGAAGGCTAAACCCAAGGGAGCCCCCTGGTGGAATAAGTCGCTGGGGAAGCTGCGTAAGGGCGTAACAAGGCTCCGCAATAGATCTAAACGAACTAGGGCGGAGGCGGATATGCAGAGGTTTAGGGAAGCGCGCAGGAACTATAAGAGGGCCATTGAGGAGGCCAGGACTATGGGGTGGAGGAGGGCCTGCAGCGGGTGGACGGAACTTAGGGATACGGCCAGACTGTGCAGGGTTCTCCAACACCCCAAGGGAAACCTGGCTGACACAATAAGAGTAGGGGCGGACTGAGCGGGGGGTGCGGAAGAAGCTCTTTCCGAGCTACTTAGGAAGCACTTCCCGGACCACCGGGAATGGGAGAGGGAGGAAAGTATTGGACATAGGCCAAGGGGATGTGACTGGCGTATTGCCAGGAAGATCACCGGTAGGGAAAGGATAAAGTGGGCCCTAGACTCCTTCGAGCCCTACAAGGCGGCAGGACTGGACGGAGTCTTCCCAGCTCTTCTACAGCAGGGGGAGACAATGATCGGGACTGCCTTGGAGAAGTTATTTAGGGCCTGTCTGGCTTTTGGGTACACGCCCAAGAAATGGAGGAGGGCGAAGGTGGTGTTCATCCCTAAACCGGGGAAGGTACAACACTCAGCTGCAGGTGACTATAGACCAATTAGCCTGACAACGTTTCTGTTGAAAGCGCTGGAAAGGCTGGTAGATAGGTATATCAAGGAAGAAAGCCTGGTGACGACACCCCTACATAGTGGGCAGCACGCGTACCAGGCGGGGAAATCGGTAGACACGGCATTAGTTGAGGCCGTCTATCGAATAGAGAAGGGTATGGAAAGGAAGGGTTTTGTGCTAGCGGCCTTCCTGGATGTGGAAGGGGCATTCAACCACACAACCAGGGAAGCCATAGCGGAGGGATTGGAAAGGCACGGCGTCCCCCGGACGGTGTATAACTGGATCTGGGGCATGCTGAGTAGTAGGGTCATTGAAGCGCATTGGGGCGCGAGCACCAGGAGGTGCAGGGTGGGGAAAGGCTGCCCTCAAGGGGGAGTGCTCTCTCCCACCCTGTGGTGCCTGGTGGTGAACGGGTTGTTAAGGAAGTTGGACGATGCGGGCATATATGCACAAGCGTATGCTGACGACATCTTGATCTTGGTTAGGGGTGACGACGTAGACGTGGTGGCGGGAGTCATGCAGTACGCGTTGAGCCTCGTGGAGGAGTGGTGTGAAACGGTAAGGTTAAGTGTGAACCCCAGGAAGGTGGAAGTCATGCTGTGTACAACGAGGTACAAGGCCAAGGCGGTAGAGGGGCTTGTCTTGAATGGCATTCCACTGAAACTGTCAAAGGAGGTCAAATACCTGGGCGTCACGATTGACTCGAAACTCAACTGGGGCAAGCACATAAGGAGCAAATGTAGAAAGGCGGTGAGTACCTTCTGGCTTTGCAGGAGGGCAATAGGAACACACTGGGGACTAGGACCGTCACAGGTAAGATGGATCTACGAATCCATCATAAAACCTAGGCTGGCGCACGGGGCCATAGTATGGGCGCACAAATGCGAACAAAAGGGGCATGTAGAGGAGTTTGATCGGATCCAAGGGCTGGTGATGAGAGGAATGGCGGGCTCTATGAGGACAACCCCGAGGGTCGCCCTGGAGCTTCTGCTGGGACTCCCACCGCTGGGCAAGGATATCAGGGCCAGGGCCTTCAAGACATGGGCCAGGCTCGCTGGGACCAGGTCTTGTGACAGGTTCAGGGACGAGGAGATAATGGCAGGGGCCACGGAGTGTGAGAAGTGGGAGGAATTTGATAGGATGGGGGGGAGATTACTCTTCGCCAAAGCATATAAGGTCCATTTACCGCAGAGAACGGAATGGGCAGGGGGCACACACGAACTACTTAAGGTGGGTGAGGTGTGGTTCACGGACGGGTCAAAGACGGATCAGGGAGTTGGAGCGGGAGCGTGGAAGAAAGGTGGCACCGAGGAATTGGTTTGCAGCCTAGATTCATACGCGACCGTATTCCAAGCGGAAATTAGGGCCATTAGGGAATGTGCCGATTGGATAAGGGACAAGGGAACCAACCATGGGTTGATTACCATATGCTCTGACAGTAAGGCGGCACTTCTGGCACTGAACGCAATCCGCATCGACTCGAGAGAGGTGATGAGGTGCAGGCAGTCACTAGAGGAGCTGGCGAGAGGGAAAGAGGTTAGGCTAGTCTGGGTGCCGGGGCACTCGGGCATCATCGGCAATGAAAAAGCAGACCGACTGGCGGGCAGGGGCTCCAGCCTGGTAAGGGCTAAACCCTGCAGGGTGGCGGTACCTGACTGCGTGGTCGACGGAGCGGTAAAATGCTGGCTCCAGAAGGAGCTGCTTAGGAAATGGAGGGAGGCACCTGGAATCAGGCAGGCAAAACGTCTGCTGGGTGACGACCCACCTAAAGAGTGGCTGAGTACCTTAGGGATATCCGACAGGACTAGACTTAGGGTGGTGGTGGGATTTTTGACGGGTCATTGGCGGGTGGGTTACCACCTGACTAAGATGAGGTTAAAACAGAATGCAGGTTGCAGGTGGTGCGGATCGAGGAAGGAGACCACGTTGCACCTCATGGGTAGGTGCCCGGCGTTCGTTGATACGAGGCACAGGGTGTGGGGGGTACCCTTCGCGGACCCAATTTTTATAAGGTCGCTGGAGCTCCGTTTGGTGCTTAGCATGATGAGGAGCATAGACAGTAGGCTGGGTTAGGTTGAGAGGGGCGTCCTAAGGGATGTTTGACAGTAAATGATGAAAGTACAGGAGGAAAGGCATAATGGGCTTGACCTGAGTGCCAGAACCGGCACGTCCCCGGGCAGGGGCCGCCGGTATCACCTCCGGGAACTTACTGATACTGATAGTCGGAATCCTGTACAAAAAAGTCTCTCTACAGAAATTAAAAAAATTTTGGAAGCATTGTGACAAGCCTCAACAACAATACACTTCACGAATTTTACAAAAATATCTTTTTGTAAAAGCACAGGAGCACTTTAAATGAAAACAATATTTTTAATTGTTAAGTAAACCTGCCACGTCGTGAAAAACAAAATCATTGAAAATTTAAAAATGTCGTTAGAAAGGTCTAGAAAATCCGCATTGTTTAAGCACATCAGCGCTAGATTTGCGGCAAGACTGAGAACTTTTGGTTTATATCAATACATAGTCTTATATGGAACAGTTTTATTAAATAAATTTTGTTTTATTATTTTTAATACGCATAAAAAATTACCAGCGTTTTAAACATCTGCAGATTTTAGAAGAAATATTTTTCCTCATTTTCCCATATAAGCTGGTACGGATCCTTAGGGTGGACCGAAGGATGCACACAACTTGGTATTAAGTGATTTATTGCTCTCTCTCTCAGGAGCTCTGCCCAGTGCGAGGGTCTCCGGGTGTCTGCCAGCGCAGTCTCCGAGAAGTAGCTCGTAAGTTCGCCGTCTCACGGTCAAAGTGCAAGCTTGCACTTCTTGGCTGTGTAAGATGCAGAGATGGAGTAGCCAAATTTACTTGAGCCATTGCTTAACTCGTGCAGTTTGAATGATGTTTCTCTTCGAGTCGCTACCTTTCGTGCTCGATCAGCGATTTTGTGGAGAGCGACCCCGGCCCCCAGGCTCGCCAAGTTCATGCCGTGCTGCGCTTCCACGCGACTGGCTATCTGCCTCTCAATTACTTCTCGCAACTCGACCTTAGCTCCTGCCGCTCCCTTTAAGATATCGATAATTTCTGCGGGATAGAGCCTTATAGTCTCATACTGAGACTCGTTCAGAAATGCTGTTATGGATCTTGATGCCGTGATTCGCGAGTTCGATGTGTGCGTGGATCAACCTGGGTGGAGCTAAATAATGCCGGCTTCTTCTATGTCGTCGGTCAACTGCACTGCTTGCGCACAGGTCTTTGAGCCTGCCGCAATCTTTACTTCGCATGACATGGACCTCTCGATATCGCGCATGGGCTCATGGTTCACAGCGATGAATTCGTCGTCCATTTTACGTAATTTTGGGACACTCTCGTCCGCGATCGTCATATACGTTCTGTTGGAGTTGCTTAGTGCAAAATATATATGTTCAGGCCAGATATAGTCAGCTATATCCTTTGCGCCTAATATATTCTGCAGTCGCTGTCCGTCGGTTGAGTTTGCTCGATTTCTGTCGGTGATTGTTCTTCTTTCGTACCGCTGGGGTATTCAACCTGCTCCCATGACGTCGCTGCGTGTTCACCGCTACCTTAGAATGATACCGAGCTACTGCTGGGCAGTGCCATCATCGCGGCTCTTAGCATGTCAATGGCGCGCATGGTCACGGTATGGGAGGCTCGCTAGTTTGCGGGGGGGGGGGGGGTCCCCTGTTCCTGCCGTGCTCCCCCGTGGCTCCGCGCTCTCGTATCTTAGAGTTTGATTTGGCGTGGCTTCGGGTTTGCACTTCTCATGCTCCATTCGGTTCAAAACCGGAGATGGCGAAGGGCTGTATTCACCGTAGGGCGGCGGAGATCTACTCTGATGAAAATTACTACCACTATCTCGCTCTTCTAACGAGTTTGTTCGTACGTAGGGCGTAAAGTGCTGGTCCTCAAGGTGGAGATGAATGATTTCGTTCGTGCTGCTTGTTAACTCAACCCATTAACGCCCAGGATGTACATTATTGACATAAAAGTTTGAACCGTCACCACGTAATGAATTCGCGCGTTAAAAATTCGGGACTCACTGTTTCTTATGTAAAAAAGACTGCTCTTTCCAATGGTATGAATTAAATTTTGGTAAAATTCAATTTTATTAACCAAAAATGAAAAACAATGAAAAAAAACGCACTTTTTGAAAATTTTTTTTTTAAGTCGATTTTTCGACCGCTTTAGATTTTTGTATGCATAAAAGAGTCATATTTAGTCTGGCATTGATACTTATACTTAAAGACTCCGCGGTGGAATTAGCGCCAAAATTTTTTTTTCAACACAATGGCGTCCTATATGCAAATTTTTTTGTTTCATATTCACCGATTTTTTTCTCGAAAACTGTCAACTTTTATAAAAATTTCATAAGAATAAAAATATCTTAGAATTCGTCAAGGAATACTCTCAAATTTTTTCAGATAGATCCGGGAAAATTTTTGATTTTTCGAAAATTCGGAAAATCAAAATTTTGAAAAACGTCCGGAAAAAATCTTAAAAAAATTGAGAACATTCCTTGACGAATTCTAAGACATTTTTATTCTTTGCAAAATTTGCTTAAACCTTATAGATTTTAAGAAAAAAATCAGAAACCAAATTGTATAAGATAATGTTACATTTTTGTGTAGGACGTGAAGAATGCGTCTTTAGCCACTTAGCAAATTTTGCAAAGAATAAAAATGTCTCAGAATTCATCAAGGAATGTTCTCAATTTTTTTCAGATTTTTTCCGGATGTTTTTCAAAATTTTGATTTTCCGAATTTTCGAAAAATCAAAAATTTTCCCGGATCAATCTGAAAAAATTTAAGAGTATTCCTTGACTAATTCTAAGATATTTTTATTCTTATGAAATTTTTATAAAAGTTGACAGTTTTCCAGAAAAAAATCGGTGAATATGAAACAAAAAAATTTGCATATAGGACGCCATTGTGTTGAAAAAAAAATTTTGGCGCTAATTCCACCGCGGATTCTTTAAGTATAGGTATCAATGCCAGACTACATATGACTATTTTATGCATAGAAAAATCTAAAGCGGTCGAAAAATCGATTTAAAAAAAAAATTTTTTCAAAAAGTGCGTTTTTTTTCATTGTTTTTCATTTTTGGGTAATAAAATTGAATTTTATCAAAATTTAATCCACACCATTGGAAAGAGCAGTCTTTTTTACGCGAATTCATTACGTGGTGAAGGTTCAAACTTTTATGTCAAAAATGTAAATCCTGGGCGTTAATGGGTTAAGATATGGCAAAAAGCTGTACTCATATCTAGGTTTGCGGATGTGAATGCATATGTTTGTTTTATACTCGTGGGCGAACAAAAATGCACAGTTGATGTTTCCCCATTTGCTGTCTGACTGAAGTATGGCCTTGGTTGCCGTATACTCGCCGCAGGCGAGCAACTTGTCAGATGCCAGTAGACGACGTCACAGGTCCACTGCCAATACGTTTATTCTTACCGCTCAAATGTCCGTGCACCTTCGTAGCGTAAGATATGGCTCAGCGCATTGGATCTTCTCGCTCCTAATTGCTCGGAACTCTTTGAAAGTCCTCCGGTGGGCCAACGTCCACCGGGACCTCTGGTATCTCGTTGTCAACTGTGTAGCTGATATCTATTGCCTTGAACGTGCGCTGCACGGCGATGTCGTTATCAGCTGTAGGGCTCGGTACTTGCGAGCGCATTACATTTTCGTTATCGGGGTCACTAAGGTTTCGCTGACCTGCGCGTCGGGCTGCGCGTCGGGCGTGATCTCTCGCAGATAGTACTTATTGCGGCTTATGGCGGTCGAGGCCGGTGCCGGTGCAAGGCAAACACTATTAATAAAAATACAATACTCTCATTTTAATTTACAGTAGAATATATATCATTTAGAATGAAATGAAAACTACTATCAAATCGAAACATTCCATTTAACATTAAATGATTTCTACTGTTTATAGTTACATAAATATAAAACAAGGTATGGTAATTTAAAAGGTAATACAATACGTAATTAAATGAATAACACACTGAAGATTACATATAAACAAAAAATAAGAAAAACAATGAAATAGTCAATTGCCATCTACTAAGATTTTTTTGATTCAACATTATATTAAAAGAATTGTTACGCTCAGGGACAGGAAATAAGTAACTCTCACTTTTATAGGGAAAGGAATTAGAATGTACTTTCGTTGTAACTCTTAAACACATGTCAGTTACAAACAATAACAACCGCGAAGTTGCTGCGGACGCTATGCGCGATTCCGAGCGTTCGAATCGCGCCAATCATAACATTGCTCCTTGTTTTTCAGATTGTCGTCCCGACAATCTCGAACCTTCTGTATTCCAAAGAAAAATTCTTAATCGGTCCGATCTGATCCAAGTAACCACATCCTCTTATCTTTCATCCATGTAACCACATTTCCTTCCAAGCGGGTCGATACTCTTCTAAATTCCAACGATGACTTACAGGAACCAACAACATCCTCTATCTTGGTCCACAGGTGCTTACAGGACAATTTCAATCATCAATTAACAGGAATAGAATCGGAATCGTCTTTTGAAAAAAACATTCCCGTCTTGAAAAACCATCCAAACTAATTTGTTCTTCTTTCTGTTCAAGATCAAGATCTATTCTAGTCCATCTTCAGACATGAGTGGGGAGTTGGTATGCCATGATATCACACCTCAAGTCTCTGCTCCAGTATTTATCTTCACGCTTATGGAAAAACCAAGGCTCAAAAACCATGAGCAGAGCAGTCGTCAGTCAAATTAGGGTGTCTGTCAGTGAATAATCCAAGACGATTGATGTGAACAATCTTGGATTTATGTTTTGGTGAACGACGAATGCAGTACACGACGTCATTAATCTTCTTTACAACTTCCAACGGACCAACCCAATTTTATTGCAGTTTGGGTGCTTTTCCTTTAGTTCTTTGTGAAGGTTAAAGAATCAAACTTTTTGTTCAGGAGTATATTCGACGTTGCAAGCTCATTTGTCATACCAAGCTTTCGTCCTTTCAGATTGTAGGGCAATGTTGTTTCGAGAAAGATGGTGGGTTTTATGGAGTCTATTCTTCAGCTGATGAATGTAGTTTACGTCTTCTTCAACCTGGACGTCCGTTGGTGGACAATCTCGAATTAAGTCCAAAGGAAGTCTTCTTAAGTCGAAACCGGTGTACATTTCAGCTGGAGTGGGTCTGGTCGAAGTATGTTTTTAGGATCTGTAAGCTAACAGAAAGAGTGAAGAGTGAATCCAGCGATCCGAATCCTTCTGATTGTCGTCTACATATTTTGTAAGGTATTGTAGAAGTGTTTGATGTTGTCGTTCTACCTGACCATTTGCTTGAAGATAGAAAGGTGTTGTTCTAGTCTTCCTAATTCCAAATAAAAGTGCTAGTTCTTTTACTATGCGGGAATCGAAATTTTTGCCCTGATCTGTGTGAATTTCTAAAGATACGCCATAACGACAAATAATCTCATTAACAAAAATTTCAGCAATTGTATTAGTCCTAATATTTGAGAGAGGCAAATCCTCTACCCCTTTTATAAAACTATCAGTCACTACTAAAAGGTATTTATTTCTTGAAGAAGAAATTGGAAATGGGCCTAATATAGCCATTTACAGTCTTTCGAAAGGAAGTCCTGAATTATAAACTTTCATTTCGCTAATCCCTTTATCCGAAGGACCCTTTTATGCAATACAAAGTTTACAAGATCTACACCAATTTTCTACATCTGATTTACAAGATGCCCAATAAAATCTTTCTGTAATTTTTTCTAAAGTCTTATTAATTCCAAAATGACCACCGGAAGGTGAGTCATGAGCTTCTTCTAAAATATCTTTGATCTTACTTTTAGGAACAACTAATTGGCGAATCTTGTGATTGAGATTAGTAGAAATCCATTCTCTAAAAAGAATTCCATCAACTATGACTAATAAGTTCCACTGTGAACAATAGACTTTAATGAAAGAGTCTAAGGATAAAATATCCTGCAGTCTCGTTTTGTGTTTAATTCTTTCATGCGACCAATGAAAGAAATATTTTCATCAGCTTCTTGAAACGTCTTCCAATCGGAGGGTAAATTTTCTTCAAAAATGATTCGAGCGACTGTTTCTGTTTCATAAAATCTACTCTCTATTTTCGAACAATATTTACATGAAGAATCTTCACAAGGACATCGTGCGAGGGAATCAGCATTCTTGTTTAAACTACCTTTACGATGGACAATTTTATAATTATACTGATCTAATATACCTAGCCATCGAGCTAATATCGAGCTTATTTGCCAATTAAATAGCGATTAAAGTTTCTTATTGAATCTATTATAGCAAGAAGTTCTCGACGTGTTACACAATAATTTCTTTCTGATTTCGAAAGGACTCGACTATAATAGACTATCACTCGTTCTTTTCCATCCTGTACTTGTAAAAGAACCGAACCAATCCTATGGTCAGAAGGGTCAGTATATAAAATGAATTCGGATTCAAGAGAAGGAAGTGCCAAAATAGGAGGAGAAATCAGTTTTACTTTTAATTTAGAAAAAGCATTTTGACACTCTTCTGACCAAATAAATTTAGCCGATTTTTCAGTTAATTTGTAAAGGGGTTTAGCTTTATCTGCAAATCCTTTAACTATCGTCTTATAATAACCTCAAATAGTCACAAAACTAAGAACACCTTTCTATTTTTGAGGAATAGGCCAACACATTCAATTTTCTTAGGATGAGTAGTTTTTCCGTTTTCAGAAACAAGATAACCTACATATTCTACCTGCCGCTGAAGGAAAACACATTTCTTCTTGTTAAGACGTAAACCTGCTTTTTGAAAACGCATAAAAACCTTCTTTAAATTAGTCATCATATCATGAAAAGATTTACCTAAAATCATAGTGTCATTTAAGGGGACCCAACACGTTTAAGGGGTTATGCCTGAGTTAAACCTGTAAAAAAGACATTAATAAGTAATAGACTGAAAAAAATTATTTATTAATAGTATAAAAAAATCTTTCTCCTACTTAAAATGTAGATATTAAACATATTTTTAACTATTTTTAAAAAATTATATATCTATACTTACATTGTAAACAATTACATGTATGAATCACTACTTTTCAGCACTTTTTTCCCTTTGCCGCAGGATATCTCAGCATCCAGATGATGAATTGACACCAGACAGGATGTAAAATCTTCTGAATATGTTTCTTCACTGCTTGAGCGGAAGACTTATCTACAAAAAATAAATTTTAAATATTTAGTAACTCATAAGATGATTATATCAGTAATTATAGTGAATATTACATATATTCATATACGCAACATTGACTTTTACCTTGTATTAGTCAATTCTGCTCCGTTCAAGCAGTGAAGAAACGTATTCAGAAGATTTTCCATCCTGTCTGGTGTCAATTCATCACCTGCATGCTGAGATATCCTGCAGTAAAGGACCTAAAATCATAAAAATGTCAAGACTGAGAAAAATGCATCTAAAGTTTATCGAAACACTTATGTATATTTAACTGGTAGTACTTACATGAACTACTTGGCATATTTTTCTTATATTTTGGCATAAGATACCTATAAATTAAACCATGTATGAAAACCCGGGTGCTGTACATGTAGATATACTAGTATCGAAAGCTGAAATTGAAATGTAAGTTTTTAATACGCATTCACAGTCAGCATGTTTTAGATGAATATAAATTTTGTCATTGCTTACCCATTACTTTATAGGATAATTAGTAATTACTGTAGACTTTGAGACCATCCACAAGCACCAACACACAGGCATCTTCTCGTGCACATGATATTTATAGCCCATATACCTGAAACAATGAATACACACACAAAGAACAGATTCTTCACAAATAATATGTTGTTTATAGTACAAAACACTTATCTAAAGTTGAACACTAGTGAGACTCAGAAGTTATCACAACAGCACAACATCCAGCTTGCACTAAACTACAGACAGCAGACGAAACAGCTGATGTCTGAATGCAAACTCGACTAGGTCGGTAAAACAGTGATTTCCTGTTCCATATGCTGTAAGGTGCCATGTTTTTAGGCGGTAATTTAAATTTGCATGTATGTTTTTTTACCCCTTTATAAGTGTGATTAAAAATTACGAGACTAAATTTAAATTCTAAATTTATTTTATTTTGAACATTCAAAATAAAAAAAAATCTACGATTTCATAAGAATTAGCTATTACAGTACATAATGATTTCGTAAATAATTTGTGCTTTTTTTTAAATAAAATTGCGCCTTCAAAAGGAATTTGTGAACACATTGAATGTTACATTTTCTATAAAAACGCAATTTTTTTGAATAATCAAAAGCGCTATAAAACAAAATATGAATAATACGCAATTTTGAAAAATTGTATTTTTTGGTATTTTGCCTATAACTTTGTAACGGAATTCTTTCCGGCAAAAAGGACTAAGGCAGCTCATTTTGCAGTAAATTTGCCTTAAAAAAATCAAATAAAAAAATTTTGGATTTTTTTAAATTTTAACTCAGGCATAACCCCATAAAATCTGAAACATAAAATTATAAAAAATTAGTATAAAATTAAATAATATGTTAGAAAAACTTTTCATACTTATAGTATGTTCACTTACCTTCAATTTAAGCAGTTGAAATCCAAGTTTGGACCTACCTAACCGGAGTGGCACTCCGCAGACTGATTTTCACTGTGCGTAAGATTCCAGGTGACCATATCCTTCGACTGAACTCAAATTTTGTGAGTATGTTTTATGTAAGTGTAGTTTTCGTATGAACAGAGGGATTTTGATTTGAATACTTAGAAAAATTTTAATTAAAAAAAAGTTAATTTTTTTATTTTTAATATTTTTTTGCCACATTTTTATTTATTAAACAAATTTGAAGCTTTTAAATCAAAATCCCTCTGTTCATACGAAAACTATACTTACATAGAGCATACTCAAAAAATTTCAGCTCAATGGAAGCATATGGTCACCTGGAATCCTATGCACAGTGAGCTGAAATCATGAAAAACCAAAGTTGGAGAAAATTGACTTCAAAGTTCATTGATGCATATTGTAATATAAGTTCATTTATTGCTTACCAAATCTCTTGGAACTATTTTTCCATCGATCCTTGGTGGTAGACCATCACTTTCAGGATTTCTATGGTATACTGAATGTATCCCAATGTGTTGAGTACGCCTCTGAGGACCTGTAAACAAAAAATGATAAATTGTGAATTTTAACATTAGATTAATTTATTGTATTTAATACTAAAAAATGTATGTTTATTCTTACCTAATTATTTTGTTGAAGTCTCCAACTTCATTTGATGGAAGAAAAATAGAATTCCAACTTAGCGTCATATCTACTGAAAAAAATGAAATAAATTAATATTTCAAAAACCATAAAAATCAGCTAAAACAATATAGAGAAGAATACTCATCATTTTTCGTAGACCTTGCCAAGCCTTTGCTTTTGACTCCTTAATGGCAAATCCTTATAGCGATAAAAATCCTTTTTTCCTCCACGAGCCATCACCAGAAATGTTTAGTCCAAGAGCACCATCTTCAGTAGCGTCACTTTCTTCTTGGACTACAGCTCGCATAGACTACTTAGAAACACTTTCACACACTTCACTGAACTGCTGATTGATGAAATCATAAGCAGACTGAGCTATAGGCTTAGGGCTGTCCATTATGCCACAAAATGTCGAAAGTCCAGCATGTCCAACACCAAGAGTACGAGATGCAACTACAGCCCTTCGGTTCACTTCCCATGCACGATTACTTTCACCCACTTTTTTGCTAGAATTGATGCTGGAGACTTCTCTGCATCGAACACATGTCACTTCAATTTTAAATCCTAATCCAAACATTGTTGATTCAGAAAACTGCACTTCACTATGACACTGTTTGCAACACAACACATTTTGGAGTTCAGGAAATAGAATATTCATGTCAATAATTCTATTCTTGACTCCGGAGAGGCCTTCTGCTGCTGGAGTTTCAAGTTTTCTTGAAGATGTCGAAGGTCTTGGTTGTGCAGTTGAGTCTACTGCGTCACTGGGTCTAGTTCCTGTAAATGTTCTTGGTCACCTTTTACTTCTTCCACAGGAGTATTTCCTATCTAAATGAGTGTTAGGCAATCTGCCCTTGTTATCACTCATTGTTATAACTAACTAATCTAAACTAAAAGCTAAACTAACTAAAATTTCTTACAACTACTCCAACATTTTCACTTTAAAAAATTAAAATATAAATAACTTTAGAAGAAAAAAAGGTAAATAAACACTACTGAAAAAATGGTAAACAAACAAATAACTAAATTTAACTATGTTTGCACTGTGCAAAACATCTCACATTCAAGAACTTTCAAATATTTGAAAGCTGGTAAAACAGATTTGAAAGCACACTGATTCTAACCTTTATGTACTTTACAAAACAGGACTTCAGTCAGGAAGAAACGATGTATACATGGTCGGTAAATGGGGAGTTCAAATATTTTCGTCACAGCAATCGTCACGTTTTGGTTACAGAATCGCCGTCTAGACTGTTGCGAAGAGCGCGCGTATTTGAATTTCAACTAATGACTATATAGTTTCATGAAACACAGAATGAAAAAAAAATCATCATTTATTGTTATAAAATAATTTACGAAATACGTATGTATGTTTAAGAGCGTATGTGTGTATGCGAGTGATATACACACACACACACACACATGCGCGCGAACATACACACATTCGCGCATAAATACATTCATACGCAAGGAAAAAGTTAAACATTCCTGTAATACGATATATGTATATATATATATATAGTTATAAAAATACTGTTTTTTACAATTACAATAAAAATATCTAGTTCTGACTGGATTTATTAAAAAAAATGAAACTTTTCGATATATTGAATAAATAATTTTAATTACGCAAATTTGCGAGAAACCAGTCAAAATATTTGTTTAGTATTTTGCTTATAATTTTGCGTGAAAATTTTTTTTCGAAAAACGGCTTTCGAGAGCATATTCTATGGTAAATTTCCTATCAAAACAAATCATAAAAAAAATCGACTTTTTCAAGTTTTAAAGGTGTTGGGTCCCCTTAAATAAACAAGACAGAAATCTGAAAAATAATGAGACCTAAGTAATTTCTCCATTAGACGTTGGAAAGTGTCAGGTGCATTGCATAAACGAAATGGCATGATCTTAAGTTGCCATAAACCTTTCCCAATAGAAAAAGCTGTAAATTTCCTATCCTGTTCTCGAATCTTGATTTGCCAATATCCACTCTTAAAATCTAGAGTACTGAACCATGAATATCCTGCTAACTTATTCAAAGTGTCGTTAATTCTTGGTAATGGGTATGAATCCTTGACAGAGATTGCATTGAGTTTCTGAAAGTTGATACAAAAACGTGTTCTTCCATCCTTCTTTTTCTTTGGGACAACAGGAAAACAATCATCACTATCTGATTGTTCGATAACTCCTTGAGAATGCATGTCAGTAATATGTTCTTGCAGTTCTTGTTCTTGATGAATGAGTGGTCTTTGTATGGGTAACTTAATCGTTTGATTATTAAGTAGTTGAATTTTATGTTCAATTACATTACAGAATCCAGAGATTTATCTTGAAAAAGTTCTTGAAAATCGACTAATAAACCTGAAAATTTCTCACGTTGAATCTGATCTAACTCGTGAATGTTTTTCTCAAAGGTATCCTGAACAATTTCTGGTAAATCCTGAAATGAATCATCTATCCTAGCTACCTGAATTTTATTTGGATCATTGGTTGAGTTATTGACTAAATTTGGAGTACGAAGTATTAACTTAGTTATTGAATCTGTCAAACCAGTTAAACTAAAAAAATCACTCCCAAGTATACAATCATCAACCATGTTTGTTACGTAAGCATCTAGTCTAGCTGAATAAATTCCTAATTTAATAATCACAGAAACCAAAAATTTACCTGGACCTTTTTCTCCTATAGGTATACATTTTTTTCCCTTTAGGTAATACCTAAAATATTCTCCTGCAACAATCACTGCCAAACATTATTTGTTCATCGTTGAATAATTCGTTTCACTTTTATTCAAACACCTAGACGTATAAGCTATTGGGTGATCTTGACCCGGCTCTCTTTGAGAAAGGACAGCACCAATAGAAAAATCACTGGCATCAGTTGTCAAAATAAAAGGCTGATTCAAGTCCACTGTTGCCAAAACTGGAGCTTTACACAAAGCCTTCTTTTGCTGCTCTCCCCAGGAACTATAATTGACACTTATCAATTTGAAGCTTTAGTCCTGCTTCGGAGAGTCTCTCAAACAGATTACATATTTCTCTTTCATGTTTCTCTAGATCGATGGAATAAATAACTATCTCATTTAAAAAAAACATACAGTTCCGTACCTTGCAGACCAGATAGTACCCTTTCCATCAAACGTTGGGACGTAGGGGAGTTGGATTTATACTCCAAATGACCATATTTAGTCTTCTCTATACTCTGTGGCTCTATCTCTACCTGATGGAAACCCATCGCTAGATCAAAGACTGAAAATTATTTTGCACAGGCTATCTGCTCCAAGATTTCTGTAATATCAGGTAAAGGATCCTTAATCGTTTTATCATTCAGTTTTTTGTAATCAATTACCAGACAATAATTCTTCTTACCATCGGGACCTGATTTCTTCGGAACAATCATAGCTGGACTGCAGTAGGGACTCTTTATGCTTATGTAGTTAATTATATAGTTCCCTATCTAAACCCTGAGGTGCTCTTTTATTTCAATTATTGGCTCGAAGGGATTCATTCTGTTATTTCCTTGATCTTCAGAAACTTCCATTAAATTTGAAACAAATGGAATAGGAGTTATTAGTTAACTTTCCAATATTATAACCTAAAACTATTTCTTCTGGCAAAAGCACATGACTAACATTCAAAGAACATTCAAAGAAGCGTTAGTATCTATCATGCATATTACATTCTTGTCTTCTGTATGTGGAATGTTTAACTTAACGAACGGACAGGGTTCCACGATCGAGTTTATGAACACTAAAATCTCTACTCTGTTTTGGATAGATGGGCTCATTGGACGCAGTACATGCGATGAGCTCATCTCCGCGTCCCTGTGATAAGTTCCTTGCCAGTTTAAATTCTTCTGTTGATGTGGAGAATATGACCTAGACTGATTTGGATTCTATAGCCTTGCTTGATGGTTTAATCGGCTTTGATATTGATTATGATGTGAACTATGTGAACCGTGATGTGAATTATACAAACTATGACATTGGTTATTATACTAACTGCATTCCTGCGGACAGTACAACGTAGAGCAACCGCCATGTCCACCCTAAGACCCACAGCACTGTTGAACTGGACATCCACAGAACATCACACCGGGTTTATTGCAGCATTGATGATGTTAATTCGAACGGCTACAATGATTATTAGTGTGTCCGGAACAAGATGACTGCTGACAGCAAGAATGTGAATGAATGGAATGTCCAGGACCTGAACTGTCTGATCTTTTCAAAATACTAGTCGGATGTGGTGGTTCCACGGTCGGCTTACTATAGCTTAACTGAGGACGTGCCACTATACAACCAGAATTATCCACATAAGTCTTTGGGAAACATGTGTCTTTAGAATTGTACTGGTCTTGAATGTCCTGTCTATTGTAGGTAGCGTCATTAAAATTAACTCTTTTTATAGAAGTTTGATCATCACCCGTTTTTGATGGAGCAAGAGAATTTTGTAGTTGGTTCATCAAATAATATCCAACTTCTCATTCCCTGTTCTCAATCACAGGTTTCTCCAATTCAAGAGCAACTGTAACAGCTTCCGCAAACGTACTATTTCTTGCAACTTGTACTACAGCAAGTATTGATGAAGGAAGACATTCCACAAAAATTCGCTTAGCCGTGGCTTCTACATACGGCTTAAGATGTTCGTGAGTTTGCATAGTTGGAACTTCCTCTTCAGCTGCCACCGAGACTTTATTTATTAAATAATTCAACTTTCCATAAAACTCACGGACAGGGGGCATATTGCAACTCCATTCTGATATTGAAGGAAAAAATCTTCTTTAGATCCACCAATTTATTCACAGAATTACCTAACGCTCTTCTCGCTTTACCTCTTAGTTTGGAAATAACATACTTTAAAAACATGTGCTTCATTAATCCAGCTAAAGCCATTATCTATTCATCCTCTCTCCATCATACGTTCCGATAAAGCCAACAGCTCGATTTACGTCCTGTTCCGACTGAAAGTCATGAAAGTATGTGGACATCTGAAGCATATTCTGATCCGTCTCAGCTTGACGGACGGCATAGAAATTAGCCTGAGCTTGAACACGTTCTCTAATATCAGGAATCTTCTTGATTTCTTCCATCGTAAGATTCGCCATCTTAATATAGAAATTGAAATTGTTGTAAAATTATTAATTAATAATTATAATTTTGCAATAACAAAAAACCTCCGTACCAGGGATGCCAATTTGTAACAGCCAAATTTGACTTATTCGGGCCGCTAGGGTTCATACAATTTATTTTATTTGGAAGGACATCTTTGGTCAAGACCTTATATTGCAAGCATAATTATTAATAAATACATTTTAATGGATTCTAAGTATCGCTGACTCTAGGGACGGTCCTTTAGTTCCTTCTTACCTTTGCTGTTGTTCCCAAAGTCTAGTTATATGGACTTTGCCCCTTTTGCGGACGCTCTTATCAGAAATGCGGACACGCTGTTGGTAAATGCGGACTTGCCTAAAAGTGCGGATACACAATAATGCCGACCCATCTTTGCTGAGCAGGCACGATCAAGGGTGTGGACGCTGTTGGCGACAAATGTGGACACTTACGGAAACGTGCAGACACGTTGGCCAAAAGTGCGGACGCTCTGCAAATATGTGGACACGCTGCTAGTGATAATACAGATATGGCCGATGAATTATGCGGACGCCCTTTCGTCCCTTTACTAACTACTAGTCTTAAACTTCTATATTGAAGGGGTTTTGGTTAGTACAGAAGCGGCATCTAAGTTAGTAAAATTAAATTATTCTTCTAAACGATTATTTTATTCTTTGTTATATTTTATTGATCTTCCAGACAGAGATTCCAAGTTTTTCAAAGGATCATTCATTCATTCAATCGTGCCGTCCCAATCTAAGTTTATTCATTTTTATGAAGTCCTACACTAGTTCTTATAGTACTGTTATAATTAGACTTACGTATATAACACGCGCTGCCGATTGAACCGTCCTTCTCTCTTGGGCGACTGTAATGATCTTACCTGGTACCTGGTCTGGTCGTGAAAGGCGCTACGCTGATCGAGCTGAGGGTTCATAAAGACTCGATCCCTGCTCAAGGCAGTTACTGAATAACTAAATGTGGGGATGCCAGAAACCAATCAACGCTCGCCACCGAAAGAAGGATTAAAAGAGGTGTATACGCGACGACACATATAAAATTGCTCAGTCGATCTTAAAACGCTCGGATCCCGGTCACACCGTTGCTCAACCAGCGCACGAGGCTGGTATATTGCAATACAGCTACCGTTTGTGTACTATGCACACTCACACTGATATCGACTTCATCTCTTTTTTTTAGCCTCTACTTCATCCTACAAATTATGCACTCATAAAAAATCCGACTAACGCATTCCCCGTTCGCCCAACCAACCTGCAACGTACACGGACCCTATCCCATATTAAAAATTTTAATTTAAAATATTTTTTAATTAAATAAAGTCATATGCATGGAATAAACATGCATAGAGTCATGTGTGTAACATTATTTTATAATTTATTAGATGATTTATATTTTTTATTCGCTTTACAAGTTGGCATGATACGTGTCTGTATTAAACATATGAGTAAAAGCTCCAACTTAAAACATTCATATCAACCATTTAAATAATAAATCTATGAAAATAAATGCTCGTATGAGATTATTTGATTAATAAACAATGTAAACCGCAAAAAATCCGGTTACGATTCGTTAATTATAATTCCAAAAAGATCGTTGCAAGATTGAGAAAAAACACAGCGTGCGCGAGAATCGAGTCGACAGCCACGGCTAAGTTTGCCCCCGGAGACGAGATTATATCTTTCACTTTAAATATAAACTTGTCAAATATGTACGAAATAGACATTTCACATGCCGAATATTATTTTCTGAGGCACTTTTGCCATATAAATTTGTAACGTACATGATCGTTAGTTCATCAGCTTTCGACTCATGTATAGCTTTTAGAATGACTCATTAATTAACATTGCAAAAATAGCAAGAAAAACGTGCAAGTTTCGCGACCAGTATATTTGTATGCGAGTTATTTTGTTTTCCGTAGCTTGTCATTAGCAACAAACCATTATTTATTGTTAATTATACATTGATAAACATTCGTACGTTCTTATTTTTGCGAAAACTAATTATTTATTTGGCTTTGGCCAAGCTCATGTCAATGAGTTTAGCAATGTAGTGGACTTTCCAAACGTTCATTCCCAGCTTTTTAAAAAACACCAAAGGATTATTGGACCTGTCATCGAATATGTGGCTAAAGAGAGTTGTTCTGAGGCAGCAGCTATGGAGCGTGCTATGACCTTAGATAGTGTAGAAGAGTTAAAAAATCTATTGTGAGTTTTGTATCTTGTGAATGTTTTATTTAGTAAAATCAAGTTCTATACTATTTATATACGCTAATCTATAATCAATTAATAACAGATTTTTTCTGTGACTAAGTTTAGTTAAGTGATTAAGTTTCTGTTTTAAGATTTTTAGTTATAATTATATTTATATAAGTCTCAATGAATTTATATATATGTAAGGTCCCGCGATTGATCCATTTATTTCGACATGTATAACGTGTGACTTGTGTGGATGTGTGTGAGTACGCTGACGGTAGTTATATTGCAATATACCAGCCTCGTGCGCTGGTTGAGCAATGGTATGACCGGGGTTTCGGGCGTTTTAAGATCAGTTCAGCATTTTCATATGTGTCACCGCGTTTATACTTTTGTAATCCTTCTTTCGGTGGCGAGTGTTGATTGGCTGCGGGTATCCCCACAATTAAATTATTAAGCTACTGTCTGAACGGAGGTCGAGTCTTTATAAACCCTCGACTCCATCAGCGCAGCGCCTTTCACGACCAGACCAGGTACCGGTGTGCGTTTAACCTCGTCATACGACTTGCCGCTGAAGACTAGCCATTTACTTGGAGTTGCTACAGAAGGATATACGCAAGACCGTAAGAAGGTGTCCAAGGTACTACCGGTAAGCTATCGGAGGGCCTAGAAATCCACTGAACTCTGCAGGCAAGCTGGCATATTTGCTCCGGTTGAAGGTATATTACGACCGTAGTACACTGCGACGAAAGGACCGCCAATCATATCTGGCGTGAGTGGGTGAAGCCGCAGCTTAGATAAGTTTATTCCCTTGCCTCGACAAGCTTGTGTAGTGTAAGCCCTTAACACTTGCTAAAGAAAGAAGGACGCTTCAATCAACGGCGCATGTTGTAAACGTAAGTTAATTATAACACATTATTAAGAACTCGCGAATGACTGTAATTGTAAAAGAATATGAACTTAGACTAGCATAGTACGATTGTGAGAGTGAATACTCTTTGTAAATCCTGAAGTCTCTGCCTGGACGCCAAATAAAAATATAACAAAGAATATAAATACCTAAAGACGCAAGATTTATTTAAACTAACATAGACGCCCTTCAAGTACTAACTAAACCCTTATTGACTAAGCGTATAGACTAGATTTAAGCAGGAGGACTTAGAGACGTCCGCAGACTTTGCATGTTGATAAAGCAGCCATCAGCAGTGTGTCCGCGCTTTCAGAGCGTGTCCGCACTTTCCAGCATTGTGTCCGCATTAGAGCATATCGTGTCCGCAGACTACAAGCCAACGTCTTCAATGTCAACAAAAGCGACCGCGGACATACTCGTGTCCGCACAACAAAGCCGTAAATACTCAACGTCGTGTCCGCGATTCTGCTCGCGTTCGCATTTTGCTAGACCGTGTCCGCTGACTTGGTAAGCGCGTTCGCTAATATTGGCAAGGTCCACATAAACGGACTTGGAGTAAAACAAAGGTAAGGAGAACTTCATGGACCAGAATAAGGGTCAAGGATACAATTGCCCTTTTTAAATTTATTTATTAATAATGTATCCTGCAATATAAGATCCCGATCAAAGACAACCTCCTAAATAAAAATAATTATTTGTTCGAACCCTAGCAGCCCGAATAAGTTGAATTCGGTCCTTACATATACACAAATTATAATCAATTTATATATACTGCTAATTTCTATTACGTATTCTAAAGTATCTAATTTAAGTTTTTCACTTATAATTATACATACACACATACATATATATATATCTTACTATATTATATAGTTGGTTTGGGCTGAGATGGAATTTGCCCCCTCCCGCCCCCTCATACCCCCCCTCCCCCCCCTCAAAATGACCAAGAAACGTTTCAAAAGTTTGGTTATTTTTACGGTTCCCCCCCCACCCCTCATCGCCCCCTCACCCCCCCCCTCATTCCTTAGAATATTATATAGTTGTTTTGAGCAGCGCTGGAATTTAGCCCCGCCTCACTAGCCCCCTCAGCCCCCCCTCAAAAGAACCAAGAAACGTTTCAAAAGTTTGGTTATTTTTATACGCTTTGCCCCCCTCGCCCCCCACCTCGTTTGGCCACCCTCCGCCCCCCCTCAGGAGAAGATACTAGGTAGATGGTCAGCTTCATGGGTCGAGGAGAGTGTGAAGGGTGGTGGTTAATAACTGTAGTAATAAGTGGACGGTGTAGGGATAGGTTGAGTAATGGTCGCGATTGAAGTCATAAGTGAAAGGTTTGGTTGTGAAAATTATGGTTAGTATCATAAGCGGAATGTGTAGATTATAATTGGAGTCAAAAAACATGATCAGAGATAGTGATAACTGTAATCAGAAAGTCATAAATGTAGGAGATAGGTAGAGATTATGTGTAAAAACAAAAGAAAATAAAATTTCAAAATAAACCGTTTCAACTCAAACACATGCAAAAAAAACCAAACTTCATTGCAAGGAAAAACACAAATCAAACTTTTGATAAGGGCTAAATAAATTAAAACACTATTAGCTTTCTTTTTACAAAAGTATAACGATAAGGCACCAATTGCTGCTGGTTTGCGCTGTCGCTCATGGTCCTATGGTAAACGATGATTGTTTTCTAGAACCCTTCGGTCGACCGCGTTTCGCATTAACCACCGGTGAATTTCCGTTTTCAGCTTCTGACGCGTCAGACTCTGCGAGAGTCGCCTCCTCCCCCCCCCCCAGGAGCCCTCGTATCACGAGCAACGACGGTTCGGGTTTTACACGGCCTACCTCGCTTACGTGGAACATCCACGTTTTCACCCAGCACAATATTTCGCCCCTCACATTCATTCTTCTCGCTAACGATCGCTTCCTTGGTGATGGAAACATCTTCTTCTACAGGATCACCGTCTTCTTCCTCAGAAGCATCAATAGACTTTACATCTTCACCTTGATCTTCAGCAAACGCAGGATCTTCTCCTTAAACATACGGTTTGATGTCGACAACATATAACTTTTTCCAACATCCAACTACAAATCAAACAGTTTAAAATCTACTTTTCCCAGTTCTGCAATTTTCTGAGATTCTTCTCCAGCAGCCTCATCCTTTCTCGCCTGGTACTAAGCAATGGCGCAGGGTTTCTTCCCATGTTCAGGAAAATAGCGCAATCACATCTAACAGGTCCAGCAAGTATATCCATTGTTAGATCACAAAAATGGAACAATCACATCATCTACTACCCTTTCTACTGGTACAACTGGCTTTCTCACTCTCATGGTACCAGTAGGTAGCAGAGATTCAACTCTACACTGTTGACAGACAGTGCATGACTAAATAAACTTCAACACATCTTTGTACATTCTTCTCCAAAAGACATAATCCTGCAATTCGCTCATACGTCTTACGACAAACCAGATGGCCAGACATAGATTCGCCGTTCGATTCACGAAAAACTTGCAATATTTTCTCTGTGGACACGATCAGCTTTCAAGCATCTCTGACTTCTAGAACGTCTTCTAAAATTAACTGAAGCTTGCAGTACAGTTTACCAGCAATTATATTCGAATCTGAAAATTCGTAAGGATTCACTAATGTTCACTAATAACTTTGAAAATACTACTGATCTTTGACTAATTCTTGAATGTATTTCAAGGATGTGATTCACTAATCATCTAAATCAATCTTCTTCGATCGATGATTCATGTAGCACAAGCGCTGTCACAAGTATAAATTTAACCGATTTGAAATATCCAATATCAGGTAATCATTCCCATGAAACTCTTCAATTTGGTCAGAGTATTCAGGACTGGATACACTAGAATCGATGCAACTTCCCGAGGATCTGAACGAAATCCCCCACGATTCACCATAACGCCTAAACACTTAACTTCGTCACAGCAGAACCTGCTTTCACTTCGGTTAATCGTCAACCCAGCTTCCGCGATTCTCTTCAGAACTACATCTAACCAATGTAGATGCTCATTGAAAGTCTTGGTTGTGCTAATAATGTCATCGAAATAGGAAAAGGTATACGACTCTAATTCAGGTCTGATAAGTCGGTCACTCTTCTGAAACTTACTCAAGACGATATCCATATGTGGTAGCGGATACGCGCTCGCGGTTTTAACAACATTAAGCTTCCGATAGTCAACACAAAATCGGTAGGTACCATTCGATTTGCAGACTATGACTACAGAGCTTGTCTAGCTGAGGTTAGAACGGCGTATGTCTCCCACGTCCAACATTTCTAACACTTGAGCATTATTTCTTCCTCAATCTTCATTGACACTGGACATTTTTTAATTAGTCTCACAAACCCCACATCAATACTGTGCTGGATCAGATGTGTACACCCCAACGGTACTTCCCCAGCTCGAAGCCAACAGTCTAACAGCATGTAGGCGTTTTTGCTGTTCTGAGGTGACATCGGCCAAACCGATGGCTGCGAGAGCACTTGCTACTCCATCTAAGAGAGCAGAAACTTCTAGAGGAACTGATTCGGTGACACCTTCTATTTTCAATCTATTCTCTCTAGGTAAACAGATCGCGTTAAATGCTCGCATAAAATCCATTCCGAGTATACATTGCGACGGAGAATCCGTCGTAGAAAAGCTGAGTGACTCTCCTGCAGACACCCGAAACCGAGCAGAGGAATATGCTCTAATGGCAACGGTGCTTACAGGAGAGAACAGCTGAGCCGTAGCCAGGCGGCGGCACTGGGCCGCCCCGTAGGAGAGAGAGAGAGAGAGAGAGAGAGAGAGGGAGAGCGCACGAGAGCAGCAGCCAGCCGAGTCGCCGCCGTGACGTCATGGCCGTCGAGCAGCGAGAGAGCGCGCGAGGAGTGGCAGCGCCGCTGACTACCACACGCGGCCGCGCGCGGCGCGCAGAGCCAGCAGGCACACCACGGGCCACTACCGCCGCCATGACACCTCGAGGAGCCACGAGGCGACGGCGAGCGAGACAAGCGCATGGCGCTGTAGCGAGCGGCTGAGCCGCGTATGTGGTAGCGAGCGCGTACGCACGTGTGTGTGTGAGCGCGCGCAGCACGGCATGTGCTGAAGAACGTATGGGTGCGAGAGAGACCGCACGATGCGGATAAAACACAGCGCTAGAGAGTGGAGGCTACCGAGCCCCACAGACGTATGCGAGGCCGATATTGGCGGTCGGAGTGGAGACAACGGGCTTCTCCACACCGACAGAAATGCGCGCACGCGAGAATAATTGCGCCAGAGCCGAGAGGGAGAATAACGCCGAAGAGTGAAATCATGAATGTTGTACGCGTTGAAACAAAATAAATAGTAATGAAATAAATGAAAATAACAATAAATAATAATGGTCATTACCCGACAGATCATGTAGGTGAAGAATAAAGAGTGCAAGTAAGCGGACAGAGCGAAAAAGAAAATGTAAACCGTAATTACCGCGGCAAGTCACGTCATCGCCAGAGCCGACGTACGTGTGTGTGTGATAGCAGGAGAGTGAGCCGCGAGCGGCGAGAATCAGTCGCACGTACGCAGTGAACTGAAGCACAACTACGAGCAATTTACAGAGCCTTAGAGTTTCCAGAGTTTTTTCAGCAGCATTTATCCACCCGCGCACGACCGCGTCTCTTTAGTATTCGCGTTCGTCGTTTCACAGAGTACGAGACAACGGCCGTACGCGAGGAAGACTGCATCACAGCGAAGTGTAGTGAGAAGTAATAAAAGAAATTCGACTGAATCTAAGTGTCTAAATTTATATACCCAAAATTACCGGCTCAAACGACCGTGAGAAAGAGAGTCTCCGCCGAGGCCCGAGCTTGTGAGTGAGCCCATCCGCGTCGCGTCAAGGAGCCCGCACCCCGAAAACAACAGACGCGACGTGTAGCTCGACTCAGAACGCGGAGGGGAAGGCCCACGCGCGAGCGTGAAAAACCCCGGGAGACGCACCGACGTGCCTCTCTTCGCTCGCCCGCCGCAGCCGCCAATAATATTCGCCATTGATCTAACACTGTGAACTGCATTTGTACACCATAGATCGGCATAAGCTGTCCATCAGTGAATTTCGCACCAGGTTCACTACAAGGAACAATAGTCTTCTCCATGGCTGAAGCTATTTGTAATCCAATCGAACCTAAAGCGATACACGCATCTTCCAAGTCACAAATTACTAGTAACTGAATATCACCAATAACTACTGGTATCCACCAGCGACTGCAGTCTATACGGCCTAAATCATAAACTATAACAGACATCACTGCTTCTTCAGTTGCCTGACTTGTTTCTTGAAAGGCCGCCAAAACAATAGGAGAAGTACGGGCCTGAACTACTTGCTCCCTTCCTCGTTTCCCAAGTCTTCTGAATTTTCGGATACTTCCTCCACGGAGTTCTTCTGCTGCGAGCACTCCGGGCAGGTTCTAGTCGTATGTCTAGGCCATCCACAACCATAACATCTGACGGAGGGTTTACATGGACCCCAACAATCCTTTTCACTATTATGCTCACTTCGAGGCATTTTGAAATTAGACTTTTTCTCTTGATGACCTATATCACCAGATTCTGCGATTGTTGCAACAGCTGTTCCGCACTCCGTCTTCTCTTCATCCTCCTTAACAGATTTCGCTTTGTATGCCAATTGTGGTAACAAACATCTATTAGGTGTCGGAGGAGGCTTGTAGTGATTCTTATCATAAATCAGCTTTTCAGCATTCCTGGCTACCGTAATAAGGTCTCCTATACTCTTTACTTGTCTCTGAGATACCTGCATTCTAATTTCTGCCAGCATATTATTATGAATCATTTTCAGCTGTACTGCAACCTTCGGCGGATCATCAAGCCTACTTATGATCGCTAGCATCGCCATGATGTGATCACGTACTTGTTCATCGCTTCCTTGCGTACGCGCTTGCGCTTCTGCTAACAACTTCATCTGGATATCCTGATCCATACCATAGCTTTTTCTAGCATCACAGCAAAAATCTTTCCAAGTCTTCCACGTCAAACGCATTTGCCGACACCAGATTAGCGCTCCGTCCGTCATAACATGGAGTAACGCATTCAATGAATCCGTATCATCTAAATGCGATAACGCTCTACATTTTCAACTTTCTTTACCACCATCAAACTGAACTTTCCATTCCCGAGCAGTTTTCCCAACATCACGGTACATTGGTCTTGACATCGAGGAATATTCTCCGACTGCTCTACTTGTTGAAGCAGCTGATTCTCTCCCCCCCCCTCCAAGACACACCTTGGGGTTCTGCACGTGATGGTAACTTACTCGTTCCAGCCTTCTGTGTTGTAGGACCGGACACAAATTTTTTCGCATTCGAATTCAGCTTTGTACTATGAGCATCAGGTTCTCTATGGACAACAAACGTATCTCTAAACTGAATTTGAAATTTCTGAAATTCTTCTTTCAATTTGCAATAGTAGCCACTAAGCTCCACCATGGATTTTTCCATTCAAGCAGCATACACATTCCATCTGGCTTCAGATTCTCTAGCCGATTCCCGCTGTGCAGCTAACTCTTCTCGCAAACGTGCGATCACTTCTTTATGATTATCTTGCTTTCTATCTTTAACTTCCAAGTCGTCTTTATTGTTGCCCGCGTCAACGCTATTAACACAAGCGTTTCGCTGTTGAAGCTTCACAATTCCTCCAGCCTCATTATGCACTTCCGCCATTGCAACTATAGGATGTACTCCAGAAATATCATCGTCCTCAATAGACACTCTGGTCAACTCTAGATCGCTGTCTCGCTGTATACGGAAGATAGCATCTAAAATTTCTTCTTGCTCATCAGTTTCAACTACATTCGATGCTTCTCGACATTGCGATTTCGCTCGGTTCATCCGTCCTCACAAAATCATGCGCAGTGTAATCACCGCGCAAACGCCTAATTAACCTACCAACATTACTGTATCTACTTTCGTCCGTTACTAATTCAAATCTATACAATAAATCATTAAGTCAATCTTCTGATAATAACATTGCCCATCTGTCAATTTCTTGATCTGCTTCCGCAAAAATATTTACGCGCATCGCCATTGTAAATTTTAATTGCAATCCCGCTAACTTAAACGAATTCTTTCACAGAAATCCAAAGAAATATTCAATAAACAAATTACGAGAGAAAACTAATAACGTCAAAAACTTCAATAATTGAAAAAAACAAAAGTTTATTCCGCGTGTCGCTCTTAATTCTATTACAGCCTCCTTCGTTCAAAAATTCTGTGCAACTCAAAATTACACTCACGTCAAAAAATTGCAATCAGAAATAGGGAAAAATGAATTCAAAAGAAAATTTTCCACTCCGAAGTAGATAACTCAAAGATTAAATATCCCGAAAATACTACCGAGCTGTACTCGAATTAAGAGTTTACTTTATCAATCCAAACTGAAAAAATTTCGCTTAAATCGTATAACGAAAAAACACAAAATAAAATAACATATTTCGCTAATAATTCCAATCTAAATCGAATAAACGTTCACCGGAAAAAAACAAAGTTCAATTTCAAAATTAAAATTCAAACAGTAATCTACACTGTCGGTAAGCCAACGCTTCGCCGTTGCGATACGCTATGCACTGTAACGTGGCAAATTTGCCATGTTACAAGAGGTTCGGAGCGGCGGGGCAGAGCGTGTCAAGGTAGAGTGAATGGTGATGAGAGCATGTGTTAATTGGCGTTTTTCTTTGATTCACGCGAGAGACGGAGAAGTAGCAACGAGCGGCGAAGAATACGGCGATGAGCTTCGAGCCCCGGAGATGACGAGGTGGAGTAAGGATCCGAGGAGAGAAGCTGATCAAAGCCGGCGGAACAACAAGCAGTCCAGTCGAGAATAGGATGCCTGTGACGGCCTAGTCCGACCGTAAGGCGAGAGTTCGCAGGTGCTAGGCTGGGCGAGGTCTGTCTACGTGAGTTCAGGTGCACTAGACCCGCGCGATGACAGCTCACTCGTGCTGGCGTTTTGGGACAAAAACTACAGCGAGAACGCGTTCTCATCTAACAGGAATAATTCAAGTTAAAGGCCTGACAAGAATTATTCTGGGAGTTAGTTGAGGGTTCCGCGGCGTTCTATAGCGGCGTTAATATAGTTTTAATAACTAATTAGCGGCGATATGGTAATGTCGTATACTCTAGGCTGGCTGTCTGTTGTCTTTCGAGCATTCAAATCTCGCGGCTATCTGGCTCAACGAAGGAGCCTGCGAAATTACGTGTACGCATGCGCGGCGTGCGTCGAAGTGAGCAGTCTTAGCGAGTCGCGGCGCGCGATCGCGGGGCCGTCGGCCCGCGGCGCGCAGCCAATGAGAAGGCGCGTGGCTCGGCGGCACGGGAGCGGGAGAGCGTCGAGGCGAGCGCCGAGCGAGCGAGTCGGCACTCTCCTGCCCTAGCTGCTCCGGACTGGACTCAACTTCAACTGCGCTTTCCCGAGGGACTTCGAGTATATTTTAACCAGTGTGTTATCTTTGGCTATCTTTGGAGGACGTGGGGTTTCCTGGTTGCCCGCCTTCATCGAGGATAAGGTCAGTGGTTTGTTTTGTCAGCTATCTCGTGGTCTACCTCGCGAAGTGTACAGCTCCACGCGTATTCTCGCGCGCGATCCCTTTTTGCTAGAGAATTCCTCGCGTGCGTGCGGTTGTCTAGCAGTTACCTTCGGCTCTCTTAATTAGGTGATTAGTTTCGCGAGTGTTAAATCGGGATACCTGTAGAAAGTGTCGAAGGGTATCTCGCGTGTAGGGATAATCGTGTCGTGGATAGGAGGGCTCTGGACGTCGTAAGCCGTCGGACGCTGTCGTGCCAGAGACTCCGACGTAGATTAGGCGGACCGCGTCTCGGCTACGTGTGACGAGCGCGATCCTTAGTTTTACGTATGAATGTTGGTCTGCGGGACCTTGTGCGTGAGAGTATTACCTTGAGACGCGCGAGAGTAAGGTTATCTTGCGGTTTGGCTATCTCTAATACGCGTGCGGTATTGCTATAGGAAATCAATGCGAGAATATGGTCATCTTGGTGATCCGGATGTCTTTGGCTACCTTACGCGACTTGTTTAGCTATTAAGGGTTAACTGTCTGTCTCGAGTAGAATTGTATGCAACGCGAAGAAATCTGATAGTGTTTTAATTGTGTTATAGTAATAAAGTATACATTTGGCCAAATCCGCGAGTTTATCACTGCCCGAACCACCCTCTCTCCATATTCCTAACGTATAGGGGCTGAGTTAGTCGGCAAACCCGCCTCGCGTCCTCGGATCTTGAGTAAAAGAGTCGCGAGACTCTGACGCTCGCGCGGAGCGTCTGGCGCCTACCGGGAATCTACGGGAGATTCACGGAGCGAGGCCGGTAAGTAAACGCTAAAGAAAACATAGAGAAATCTAGCGTTACAGCACATATACCTGTATATCTAACCCTACCTCGGTGACACACTGATACACACTCACATATAATCAGCTGCGCACGTATGCTATAGCTATTAGCAGCGCTATCACACACAACAATATATAAAATAAAGAGAAAAATTTACCAGTCGATTTGACTACAATTATATTAAATAAACATAAATAATAAAAATAATATTTAATGTTACTAGAGAAAAAAACAATTATTAACACTTAATTGTTCAATCAATAATATTAAAAAAAATTACTCCCCTAGTATAATTGCAATCTGAGATTCAATTCGCTATTCAACTATCAATCCAGTACTTACATATACTGATTAGTCGCAAACATCAAGCATATAAATCACGCGACGAGAAAATAAAACTTATTTCCCGAAATAATATTTCAGCCAATGCTAAAATTTTCGATAGCTGGAAGCGCGCAATGTTTACGTTCGCGGTAAACAAGTCTAGCCGCGCGATGTAAATACTCGGCAACGTTCGCGCTCGTTCGCTACACTATACACGCAATGTATATCTCCGCACGCTTACTCGATCCCAACGAACACTCGCTTTTTCGCATTAACTTTTCGCTGGGAAATTTGATTAATCCCTGCTCTAACTAAATTTAACCACTGATGGGCGCCAATGTAATGGGGATTGTCCACGTTAAATGTAGATTTCTCTACTTAAATTATCCGTGGGTTTTAAATGAAGGAGAACAGAGAAAATATGCGAACGCAAAGTAAATACACACGTAGAGTCTGATAAAATGCTATTGCGTATATTATGCCAATAGAATAAAAGAATTTCAATAGTAAATTATGTACAACGGTGCTTCCTTCGCACACAACTTTACAGTTAATAGAGAGCTAATGATTTCGAACGCGGTGGTGAGAGTGAGAGAGAAAAGCTGGTACTTACAAAACACGCGGTATTCGCCGATACAACACACAGCACTACAATGCGATCTCGCTCAGATACAGCTTCCCTCAACGCAGCTTCGCCTCACATACAACCCAATACTGTTCAACACGAATTGTGCACGCACGTACCGAAGCAACAACAACGATTACTTTCAACAAATATGTTTCGCACGAGATAAATATCCGTTCGGATTATGCGGCTAACACGCTCGATAGTCGAATCTAATCTGAATCCAGCCTAACATGACACTACGAGCATCTCTCTTATATGCTCTCTCACCAGACGATGCGTTCGCAAATACATCAGCCCTTGAACAGCTCTGGTGCGTGGGAACATCTGAAAAGTCTCACATGCAAATATATAAAAACATATGTATTCAATAAAATAGCATGCGGCGTGACGATACTCGTTACAATGGTAAACCTACTTTAATTAAAACTAAAAAAACTTAGAGAAAATTATAGAATATTTATATACATTGTAAAATCTATTATGTACAATTTATTTATTTATTTATTTATAATTTTGTTGAAAGGAATGTGATCAACCGTGTTATTTCTAACCTGCTTACCATGCATTTCCCTATTTCCATATAAACACTAAAATCTTCCAGTTCATCCTCTGCCACTATATTATTTTTCTTAAGTGTAAAATAGTTTAAATTTTTATAAATATCATGAATATTTTTTTAATATCCAAATAGCTGTAAATAATAAACATCCATATTTATCAATTTGGTCTGCTAAGTATCCTATACCATACAGATGTTTGCTGTAGCTATATACATACTTACAGACCTCCGCGAGACGTTGCCACATGTCTCCCGTACTGTTGTTTCGAAAAATTTATTCTTACTTGAACTTTAACTTAGAAATACTCTTTAAAGCTTCCTATACGGCATATTTTATAACGCACCAAATTATTCTATGAGTAACACAGATTTAAAATATCTAATGCTTTTGTATATCTGATAATTTTTTTTTCTAAAATGATTATGAAATCAAATCGAATCTTCAACCGCGCATAAGAGCTCGTGTAATTTTCACTATTTTGAACGACTATTTACTCGATAAAATCATCTATAAGAAAATTCACAAAAATTCGTGGTAATATATTTTTATATATAGAATCATATCCTAAAATTTGAAATGAATCTGGTAACATTTTTTTAATCATCGAACATCCTTAAGCGCTCATGCAATTTTCAGCTCAGTTCTTCTTTATCAGGCATTGCGTCTTGATAAAGAAGAATTTTCAGAACGAGAGGATCAAGTAGAAGTCCAAAAACAAAGTCTTCTTTTGCCCGAAGGCGCATTGCGTCGTCTTAGAGAATAGAGAAGCATTGTGCAGTGCGTCACGATTATTTATATTTGTGTTGCTGGATATATACAAGGCATTACGTCCTTGTATATAGAAGTAACTATTAATAATCATTCAACTTCAATTTATGCTCGAAATACTTTATTTATTTGCCCGGTATCCCGGACCACATAAAATCAAGATGTAATTTTTATCAAAATCTCTCGCTTCTTTTCATTCTCCGTTGCGCGGAGGCGAGGGACGTTTCAAACCAACTCATTCCATCGTCATTGCTTTACACCAGCAGTCACCAAACTACTTAATATTTTTTTATGAACTTTGGTACAGTGCCAATATTTGTAATGGCCTTAGTTCCTGTAAAACGACCTATGAACAGATCTGAAATTAGCCTGCGCGGTCGCACAGCTGCGTCGGCCAGGCGACGTGGTAGTGGTAGAGCACCACTGAAGTTTTCGTGCGAAAATGAATTTACAACTAAGGTTGTAAATTCATTTTCTTACCAAGCAAGGGTTCTACGGTAATGCTTTTTTTTCTCAACTTTCCTGTTGGCTGAAATAAATTTTCATAAGTCCAATGCAAATACTTGAAAATGCCGTATTTTCTCATAAAAATTTTCTTCTTTATATAGTATTGTTATATGCATATATTGTACTGTATATTACATTATATATTGATTACATCTTCTATACTAGCTGTATATACTGTGTTCTAGCAATATATATTATATAATAGCGAGTATACTAGTTATACATACCCTATCATATACTAGCTATATATATATATATATATATATATATATATATATTGTAACGGGGCAAATGGCTTTAGCACGGCGACTACGGATTGTCTCCGCGTCACCGAGTCTTACCTGCGCACAAGCTATTACGCTCCCCGGCGTAGCTTCTCGGCGAACGTCTATGCGCGTCTAATACTTAGCCAAATGCGACGAATACAAATGTGTGATGCGCTCGAACATCACACTTCTCCGTAAATTATGAGTTCTTATTCGAGAGGACGAAGTAAGGAAAGGAGAATAATCTTCACGATTATTTCGTTATGAAAAGTGAGTCATAGACTCGTCTATTGAATAACAATTGCATATAAATAAAATCCGCACTCAATGGTCGTATGCGCGACAGCGGACAGTAATAACGCACGCACTCAATTAAGAAAGAGACGAGTGTCCTGTGGCAGAGAACACTCGCCTTCGGCGATCTTAATGAGGAAAACGATTCTTAAGGAAATTCGACTTACAGTCGGTACGAGGTACGCGTTGCTTCCTCGATACACTTTCTCGAGCCGCTATCACCTCTACGGGATCCCTGTCTGGGTCGATTCGGATGGCACGGAGAAGGCGTCCCTTCTCCAGCACGCAGATGACGAGTATCCCAGATCACCTCTAGCTTGTCTCCGTATCGGCTATAACACACCTCGGGCACGATGGTGGCTTTGCAGAAGGTCGAATATAACGCGCGAAGCACACACCGGCGTGGTCAAATCGAATCTGATCAGCGTGGCGCGCGGGCCTTCTTCTACTCTTCCCCCGCGCGTCCCTTCCCGCAGTACAGTAGCGTCGCTTGCTACTAAGTTCGCATCGTGCGACCTAACGAGCGCGCGCTATTCAAATAGCACGCCTAACCTCTTGTTACAATATATATATAATTCTCTGTGAAATCGACCGATCAAAATTAAAATTTTTTTCCAACCATATTGAATCACTTCAACTTGATAAAATACACTTCCTTGAATATATTCAGATTTTTTGCATAGATTATCACTGAGCTACAAATCAAAGTTGGTAAAATCAGTTTATTGCATTTTTTGTTGATTTTCAAAAATTCATAGCTTCTCAGGGAAGCATTTTTCACTATAGATGTGCATCTGATAAAAAAAATCAAACATAAAAAAGCTCAATAACGTGTACACACAGTTAGTATACCGTTTGAAAAGTAAATCGGATTGGGGACAATTTTGATGTATGCAAGTGCGAGCGAACGAAAATTGTGACATCATACATAAACACACCGGTCAAAAAGTCGCGAGACTCCTTGCTAATATAAAAGCGCCGGATACACCTATTGTCTTCTCATTATTGAGACAATAGCCGAAAGAGCCGGAACAACAAGATTGACTGTTTCTGGTAATATTCGCTCCTCCTTCCCCCGCCTAACACTGGCTGGGGAAGAATATCATCTAGTATGCGTCGTTACATGCCTCTACTTGTAAGGAAAAAATTTTTGTTCCTTTTGTTAATATTTAAAATTTGTGTAGTCATTTACAATAATAAATGAAATCGACAGTTTCCTGAAGAGGGTGAAAATGTTCACCGAAACGTTGAATAAGGAAAAAATGGTGTAAATTTATTTTTCACCTTTTTCCTACACACTTTGCCTCGGAGAGATCGACAGATTCATTAAACAATTATTGAAAAATACCGAGGGATAAAGCCAAAGGAATATAGTTCACACTTATTCACATACTTATTAATTGTAAATTCATTTACTCTGCAACCAAAGCAGCATTTTTAATCATTTTTTTTCATTTAACATGTTTTTTTCTCAACTTTTATGCTATGTTTATGAAGTTACTGTAAAGTTAATGCAAATAACAAAAATTGTCATTCTTTTCACAAATTTTTCAATTTTTCGTATGCAACGCATGATATACATGAATATTGATCTGAAAATATTATTATTGTCACGCCCGCGCACCATGTATATGTATGTGAATGATATATAAAAGAGACATAATAGCATACTAAACTCAATATACATATTTATCATTGTTATTATCGATATATAGATATGCGTATGCATGGAAACAGTATCTTTATATACAATAAAAATATAGTACTAAATGTGTATTTATATATAGAATGCTGTGTGAAAATATGTTGAAAATCTATATTTTCACCATACATGTACACTTTTGTAGTTTTGGGAATGGATGTGTTCAACATGCGTATGGGTATATTAGGGTGACAGGAATCGGCCACACGTTTGAAAACTGAATGCCTCAGAGTCTCAAGCGATAGAGGAGGGTCCGTGGAGTACATTGCACTTTTTACTTTTTCCAAAAAGTTATTTTTTAGCCCTCTCCATCGATTGCAAAGTTCCGTAGCAATGCTTGACCTAGAGAAGCGAAATAGCTGATAAACTTTACGAGAAGTCAAATGGAACAATAAGCCTCATTACGATAGACTCTCCCAATCATAAATACAGGACGGTCACTTTATGGCAGGGTTGGCTCATGGGTTTTCCTATGTACTCGTAGTGCTTACTGTGAAAAAAAAAGTGACCGGACCGAGAACGACGGTTTTCGTCAAACACGTGTTCCGTTTCTGTGCAGCAGGAAGAGATGATCCCTTGAAAAAAATGTACAGCTTTCACTTACTTTTTCTAAGTGAAGCCGTCGCTTTTACTTGAGTTTTTGCACTCTTATTAATACTTCTTGCCACAAATTTTTTCATCAATCACTTGTTCACAAGTATACCAGTGTTGTATCCAAATAACAGTACTATAGGAGCTTTCTAAGATGCCTTAAAGAGCCTTCAAAAACAGGCATTTTTGACCAAAAATTCACCTGTTAACTTTTATAGTTATTAACTTTTTGAAAATCTGATTTTTCCTAAGCAATTGTCGACAACTCAGTAATAACATTTGAAAAGATGTATACCGAAATATTATTATTTACAGAGATATTTTAAAAAAACGAAAAACACCTGCTTGCCCCATGTTATTTTCTATTTGAATGATTAAATTCACGGAGAGGGCTGGAAAATAACATTTTAGAAAAAGTAAAAAGTGCAATGGACTCCACGAACCATCCTCCATCGTTTAAGACTCTTAGACATTCAGTTTTCAAACATGTAGCCGATTCCTGTCACCCTAGGGTATATAATAGTACAGAGAATTAGGTACAAATTTTCGATTTTTCGTACGCAACGCATGATGTTCATAAATATCGAGTAAATTAATTTATTCCGAAACAAAAGCTGTAATTTAAGTCTTTATTTTTCATTTAACATGTCTTTTTCCCAGCTTGCTATGAAAAATTTGTCTTTTATAGCTTTCATAGCTTTTATGCTATGAAAAAATAGCATAAAAGCTGAGAAGAACACATGTTAAATAAAAAAAAATGATTTAAATAGCTGCTTTCGTTTCGGAATAAATCAATTCACCCAATATTTATGAACATCACGCGTTACGTATGAAAAATCGAAAATTTGTACCTGGTTCTCTGTACTATTGTATACACATACGTATGTTGTACACATCCATTCCCAAAACTACAAAAGTATACATGTATGGTGAAAACATAAATTTTCAACATATTTTCACATAGCATTCTATATATAAATACACATTTAGTACTATATTTATATTGTACATACATGTACTGTTTCCATGTATACACACATCTATATCTCCATAATGACAATGATAAATATGTATATTGATTTAGTACGCTATTATGTTTCTTTTATATATCATTCACATACATATGGTGTGCGGGCGTGACAATAATAATATTTTCAGATCAATATTCATGTATATTATGCGTTGCGTACGAAAAATTGAAAAATTTGTGAAAAGAATGACAATTTTTGGTATTTGCATTAACTTTACAGTAACTTCATAAACATAGCATATCACCAATGGAGACAGAATCACCAAAATCCAAATCAACAACAGAATCTTCAACAGAACAACGATCAACAGCGTTATCAACAGCAAATGCAACAGATGAACCAAAACAAGCAACAGATGCAGCAGCAAACGTCACAGCAGCCAGCTGCAATAATAAAGATACAATTGGAAAACCCATCCCACGAGTATGTTCAGCCAACTGTAAAAATTCTAAAAAACATGACTGGGAGAATGACGAGCCAACTATAGTTAGATTAAAAATACCAGAAGGCACCACCAGACCATGGCTTGAATTCATGATTGACAATGGAGCAACAGTAAATATCATAAAACTTAATGCATTACATGATGATCTACCATTCAACACCGAAGATAACACAGAATTAGGAGGAATAACTATGCAAACAGTACCTACTTTAGGATCAGTTTACTTATTAATTAGAAACACGCCAGTGAAATTTCAAATAGTACATGATGATTTTCCCATTCAAGCAGATAGAATGCTGGGCAGAAATTACCTTAAAAAGGAAGAAGCACTAATTTCATACTACAAGAATGCATTAATCGTAAACAGCGACATCATGCACCCTATACCATTTAAAGGTCATGAAGAAGAACACTTGCCTAAAAATGCAAAAAGACGAAAAATAGACAGTCTATTACAAGTAAGCGAAGCGAAAAACACCACTGTAAAATCAATAGATGGAGCATCTGCGAACACAAATAATGCAGTAAAATGCACAATACCGGCGAGAACTCGACAAGTAATGCAAATAAATCTGATAAAAACAGATTTAAAAGAAGGATACATTCCACGCATAGACACTGGAAACAAAGATATATTCATGGGTGAAGGAATATACATGAACGACAACAACACATGTAAAATTTTGGCAATAAATACAAGCCAAGAAAGCGTTACCATTGAAATCAATGCAAAGGAGTTAATACCATTTGACACAGAGCCGAATTTTGTAGAAGAAACTGACAGTGAATTTGACGGTGAAGTGGTTTCGAATATTCCAGAAAGAATGGAAAAAGTCAAAGCTGCAATCAGAAGAGATCATCTCAGCATTGAAGAAAAACAGATAGTCGACCGAATCATTGATGATTATTTAGACAGATTTCTGTTGCCCGGAGACAAACTACCGTACACAGATATGATAGAGCACAATATACATCTAGAAAACAACGTGTCCATCCATACAAAACAATGCAGACATCCACCCAAACACAAAGAAATTGTGTGCAAAAAAAAATTGAAAGATAGAATAATAACTGACTCAAATTCGCCATACAATTCGACCATCTGGATTATACCAAAAAACCAGATAGTCAAGGCAACCCGAGATGGAGAATGGTAATAGATTTCAGAGAATTAAATAAAAAAACAATTAGAGATGCTTACCCCCTGCCAAATATAACAGACATAATGGATCAGCTAGGAGGAGCGGTCTATTTTTCTATTTTTGATCTTGCGTCAGGGTTCCAACGAATACCCATGGCACCTGAAGATTGTTATACAACAGCGTTTACCACATCGCCACATTTCAGTGCTTAATGGAAAAAATACTGTGCGGCCTGCAAAATATTGAAATGTTAGTATATTTAGATGACATCATTGTTTACAGCAAGGACCTCAAACAACATGAACAACGAATACGAAATCTCATGGAGAGACTAAGACAAGCTAGACTTGTACAACAACCTGACAAAATTGAATTTTTCAGAAAAGAAGTTGCATTTTTGGGACATATAATCAGTGCACGAGGCATTGAACCAAACCCAAAGAAAGTTGAAGCAATAGCAAAATTACCACGACCAAAATGCAGAATAAATATTCAAGAGGTTCTAGGAATGTTTGGATATTACCGAAAATATATACCAAAATTTTCGGAAAAGGCAAAACCATTAACTGCCTTACTACAGAATAACAAAAAGTTCGAATGGACACAAGAGTGTGAAGACGCTTTCAACGAATTAAAACAATGTCTCATGAGTGTGTTAGGTCCTGACTACTTCAATTTAATGCCTATAGTCAGGATTATTTGTAGGGATAAAAATCTAGCGATTATAAGTACCTAACTCTCTCAAATAAATGTATTTCCTATGAGAACAAAATCAGAACTTACCTTATTTGAAACAATGTCGTTAATAATCCTTTATTATTCAAGGAGAATTGTTGAATATTCAGTTAATGTTTTTTTTCCTCAAAAACAATCCAATGATCGGAACTAATTACTTCAGATCCCAAGATATAGGCTTTTTAGGATTCACAGATTTCAAGATTCAGAATTAAATTATTCACTACATTAAAAATATACTATTTACTATATTTATTTTTAAGAAAACTTTGAAATCATAATACAAATATAGAATACAAAACAAGTGATTTTCTACGACAATAATTTAAAAATATCAAAAACTCCGCCAATTTGGAACCGGCGTGGACGGAGTCGATACAAAATCTTGACTGCCTAATTGAGGGCATTGAGTGTATTTTAAGCACTAAAATTAGTTTACAATTTTACAATATTATTGATTATTAATTTTTAAACATTTTGTAATCCTACATACAATATCGAGATCTTTCAAAAGTATAACGCTTAGTCTGCGTTTCGCAAGCTCAGCGTCAACTGAACTCTTACTTTTGAAAGTGTGACAATCATCAAACCTTATGCAATTAACGTAATCGATGTTATGGTTTGAATTTTGAAAGCAATATTACTCCCTCAAATTATCAACTTCCAACTATTAATTTTGTAGTTAAAAATTCAAATAGATAACGTCATACGACGTTACACCTCAGGGCCTAAGACATTGTAAAGAATTTGCAATGTAATCAATATTTCAAAATTCAAACGTTTCACTTATAAAGTAACCTCATTACAATTATGCACAATAAACAATTTTGTGGCTATAAAACGTGTAGCATATTAGCCTGAGTATGTACTACAACAATTATATCAAAAGCAACATGTACGGTATTCCTCATAAACGTCGCAGTGCAGTATGCGTAAGTATATTTTTTAATCTTAAATTCAATTAATAATAGAACATCAATACCATCATAATTAATTTACAAATATTCCTTAATCTATAGTTTCAGCTCTGGCAACACACCCGAGACTGTAAACGAGCTCGCCTGGAAGGTAGAAATCCGCTTCCTGAACCAGCCGTAGGACATCGACGCTGGACCTTTGTTCATGTAAGCTACCTTTGGTTTTCTCCTTGTTTTATTTATTTTTTTTTTAAATAAACACTTTTTAATAATAAATTTTTTCCTCCCATTTTCATTCCATTTGAAGATTGGACCTCAATTCGCACTTGGAGACAATGTGAGCGACTTCGCAACAACCGACTGCAAGAAGGCGCCTACGAACCTTCCATGGATACGTGGGGCATTGCTAGCCTCACATTTTACGAACTACAGGTGTATAACAACAACATTAATCGTATATATATAGAAGTTTTTAATAATCTATATTAAGTGTATATCGGACCAAAATTTGTGTCTCGATATAATTGTAATAATATTTAATTTACATATAAAAAAAAACAGTTGTATCTATCTTCCCCTTTGTCATATTCTTTCCTACTCTTCCCTTAACAAAATAAATAAAAGAAAATTACATCCTAACGCATAGCCTGACGAATCAGCTGTGATAATAAAAGGTTTGCTCATATCCGGAAATTGTAAAACCGGCGCTGAAGTTAATGCTTTTTTTAATTCATCAAAAGCTTTTGTCTAACCTCATTCCAAAGAAATTTTTCCTCTTTTTTAAAAGTTGAATTATTGGTTTTGCTATGTCCGCAAAATTATCAATAAATCGCCTATAATAGCCTGTCAAACCTAGAAATTCTCGAATATTTCTTATCGTTTTAGGAATTGGAAACTTATTTATAGCTTCCACCTTTTTGGGATCAGTTCTAATACCATTTTCACTTATTAGATGTCCTAAAAATTCTACTTCTTTTTGAAAAAACTACATTTACTCGTTCTCTAACTTCAACCCTGCTTCCCTTAGTTTTTTCAGCAATCAAATTAAACCGTTCCTTGTGTTCCTCGATTGAATTCGCTACAATAATAATATCATCAATGTAAACAAAACAAATTCTTTTTCTAATAAATCACCAAGTACCGAATTTAGAATTCTCTGAAAAAACCTAGGACTATTAACTAACCGAAGGGAAGTACCTTAAATTCAAATCTCCCTAGGGATGTACACTAAAAGCCGTCTTATGAATGTCTGATTCTTTCATTCTTACCTGATGAAAACCTGATACCATATCAATTGTAGTAAATACTTATTTTTACCTATACTATCAAAAATTTCAGTAATATTAGGTAAAAGATAAGGATCTGGAATAGTTCTTTAGCAGTTAATTTTCTATAATCAATTACTAATCTCCATTTTTTTTACCATCTTTAGTGAGACCTTTTTTAGGAACAACAAAAGCAGGTGCATTAAAATGCGCTAGTAGAATGATATTACTAAATCATTTATATTAATTTTTTAGTTCAGCTATAGCGATTTGTTTTAAATTATATTCTACGGAAATTGCTTAACATAACTGGCTTTTCATCCGTTAAATTAATTTCATGTTCTTCAATATTACAATACCCAAAAACTTTCACCCTCTAACCAACAATATTAACTATTTTTTACTATTAACATTCAATAATCTTTTTCGTTTTATTAGACAAATGACTTAAATCGACAGTGTTTTTCAGTAATTGTTGTCTTTCATTAAAATTTTTCATTGCTTAAACCTATCAATTTCATTTTCTGTATTTAGAAGAAATAGATCCACAATGCAAAGTTTCTTCTTTTTTAGGTAATTCAGCATTAAAATTTCCGTATATATTTTCCGGGCATATCTTCAATAATCAACGTTAAAAAATTTAGTTGTAGTTTCCAATTTACACAATTTCTCATTCGAATCTAATTCAACAGAATCTCCAAGTATTTTACAAAACGTGGAATAATCATATTCAATAAATTCTTCATCTGAATCAATTCCAACTTTCTTTAAACAAGTGTTTATATTACCAATAAAACTTTCAATATTCATTTTGGATTTATTCAAATAATCAATCAAATTGCTTTTATCACGCGCATTTTTCTTGCTTTCTATAATACTAAAATTCTCAATTTCAAAATCATTCATTTCTAAGTTATTACTTATTTCACTAACTGTATTTAATATACACTTCATATCTTCATGTAAATTAATTTTCTGACAAATTTTAAAAATAGAAATATTTTCACTATCATTTCTTACATTAAAATTTGTAATAATAGAACTTTCCACATTTTTATTTACAACTAAAGTTACTTTTGCATTTTCACAATGCATTTCAAGATCAGGAATTAATTCAGAAAATTCACACTCTTCAAAAATTATTGTAGTAATAGCTTCTTTTACTTCCTGTTTAGGAATTATACGTGTATTAATATGATATTTATTAATAATTGATTTTAGTTGAAATTTTTGCCCGTTAATATCCAAATAACCCTTATCCAATCTTAATTTTTGTTGTAATAAAGCTTTAATTCCTAAAATTCCATCAAATGGAATAGAGAACTCATCTGGTGCAACATGAAAATCAAAATATATTTTATTAATTGGAAATTTAATCAAACCTAAAGTTCTCAAAGCATTATCAGTAATTCCTGATATTAGGATTTTATTATCAGTATCTATTTCCCTAGATAATAATGTGTTATTCTTAACAATGTTTAATTGAGCACCACTATCTATTAATAACTTAAAAATAGCCTTAGAATTTACATCTTGTACTTCAATATATTGTAATAAATTTTATAACTTTAAAACATAACTATTAGCTAGAATATCAACATTACTTAAATTACCATTATCATTCGTCACTAAAAATTTATTTATTTCAAAA